>JAPYZL010199210.1:0-12457 GCA_030522825.1 Platygaster orseoliae | reverse complement strand
ATTTCCGAGTACCCCAAAAAGGGGCTTTTGTTCCCGCATTCCATAGAAATAAAGTGGCCTTTTTTACGGATGCATGGGAAAAAAGTTTTTTTTAACGAATTTGAGAGTTTCAACTCGAGCCGAAGCCGAGAATTGTAATCAGATGAGTTAGAAAAATTGTTCTACACTAGTCAAGGACTATATTTTATTCAACAGTGTGTGGAAAAGTGGCCTTTTCCTCAGGGCGTTAAATAAAGAGTTTTTTTCGATGTTTGACTTGAATTTTCTTTTTTATTTGAATATTTCGAAGTTTAAGAACGGTTATACATTAACGAAAGTTTTTATGACAATTATAGCTTAATATTGTGGTTTTTACAGGGCAGAGAAAATTATTTACGAACAAATATTGAAATACTTGCGATAAATAAAAAAAAGCATTTAATTATTTATGAAAAAATCATCATATGTATTTAAGAAAAATAGCAGAGAATTATCGATACAAATAAAATTATTGCAAAACATTGTACTAGGTTTAATGCAATGAAGTGAAAAATTCACGAATTTTCTAATTAAAATTGGTAAATTGCTATAAAAATTTTGTATTTCTGCAACAAAAAAAGCCTCTAATCTAACAAAAATGTTTTTATAGACAAATTATAGGAATTATTTCAGAAAAAACTGTAAAATATCTACGAAAAACCGAAATCTTTTGTATTATTTATTTACAGGAAAAAAACTCCAAACTATTGAAAATAACAAAAAACTGTCAAATTATTTATGAAAAGTTCATGATATATATTTGAGAAAAGTAGCAGAAAATGTTGATAAAAAAAAATTATCGCAAAACATTGCTCTTGGTTTTATAAAATTAAGTTCAAAAGTCACGAATTTTTTAATAAAAATTGTAGCATTGTTGTAAAATTGTTGAATTTCTAAATCGAAAATACATAATTTTATTTTGCTTACGGTTCAAAAAATTTCAAAGTTTCTCGACTTCGACAAAAAATCTTGAACAAAATTAGTTTAATTACTTCAATAATTTAATAGACAAATTATAGGAATCGTTTGCAAAAAAACAGTGAATTATTTACGAAAAACCAAAAAAATTCTGTATTATTTATTTATAATTCAAAAACCCTCTATTATTAAAAATAAGAAAAACCGTTAAATAATTGATAAATTTTGTAATATAAATTTAAAAAAATCGCTGAGAATTTTGATACAAATAAAATTATCGCAAATAATTGCACTTTGTTTAATGAAATGAATTTCAAAGGTTACGAATTTCTTCATCAAAATCGTTTATTTGTTGCAAAATTGTTAAATTTCTTAATCCAAAATACATTATTTTATTCTGCTTACAGTTGAAGAAATTTAAAAGTTTTTCCACTTCGACAAAAATCTTGAACAAAATTAGTTTAATGAGTTCAATAATTTAATAGACAAATTATAGGAATTATTTGCAAAAAAACAGTGAATTATTTACAAAAAATCAAAAAATTCTGTATTATTTATTTATAGTTTAAAAACCCTTTATTATTGAAAATAAGAAAAACCGTTAAATAATTTATAAATTTTATAATACACATTTGAAAAAATGGCTGAGAATTTTGATACAAATAAAATTATCGCAAATAATTGCACTTTGTTTAGTGAAATGAAGTTCAAAGGTAACTAATTTCTTGATCAAAATTGTTTATTTGTTGCAAAATTGTTGAATTTCTTAATCCAAAATAGCCCATGAATTATAATGAAGGTTTGTTTACAAACTATAACTTACAAACTGTAACAAAAATATTATTTTATTATGCTTACAAATCAAGAAATCCAAAAGTTTTTCGACTTTAAAAAAAAATTTTTGAACAAAAATTGCTAAGACAAATTATAGGAATTATTTGCTAAAAAACGGTAAAATATTTACAAAAAACCGGAAAATTCCGTAATATTTATCTATCAAGAAATACGGCAAAATCATTAAAATAAATAATTTTTTCTGTTTTACATACAATTAAATTTGAAAGCTATTATAATTATTATAAAAATTTTTGTCAAGACGTCGAAATATTAAAACACATAAATATAAACATTCGACTAAAAAACCAAAAAACAATTTTTATTGCAAACTCATTACCAAGTGTAAAAACTTTTCTTGTAAAACAACTTTATAGCTAAAAATCATGTTACATAAACTCGAGGACTCGAAATTAATAGACCCTTGAAATCGAATTTCCAGTTAGAACAATTAAAAACATTTGAAAATCGAAATTTGATCGAACTGCAGCGATAGAAAAAAAATCAACCGAGAGAAATAATGCAAAGAAAGCAAGGCTAAGCCGATTTGCGTTTTTCTGACAAGTTTTCGCGCTGGCAGAGCTGACAGCGCAATGAAACAGACAGACGGACAGAAAGCGGGCACTATCGATAATATTGCATCTACTTGCTCACTTTAACACGACTGCTTTTTTTCTCGAAAAAAAAAAAAAAACTAAGTTATCACTCCAAGCGACTTGGTTTAATTCACTTTTGATTTTATTACTTTGTTAATCCACAAAACGTCAAGCTCCAGCGTGTCAAATTCGGCAGATCGAGAATTTGCATAATACGTTGGGGTCGTTCGATTATTACGTAACGTCAAGGAAATTCCGTAACGGGAAATAAAAAGTTCGTTGTATAGTTTTTAGATTTTTCATTGAACATTTTTTTTTATTTCGGAGTTCCCTAATTATTGCAAGTTTTAAATTTTCAATCCATGAGAATTTTGAGAAATTCGAAATAAATATTTTTAATCCGAAAGACTTTTGTTATGTTTATAATAATTAGTATCCAAATTTTAACAATAACTAAGATTTTTTTTTTATTCATGCTATTAATTTTGTATGAAAATTTTGATTCGAACTGTGATGATTTTTGCAAAATCAGTATTTATTTCGGTCATTGCCTCATTGCTTATATAACATGTAAAAAAAAGGTGTGAATGGCCCACTTCAAGTAATGTAGGTCACTGTCAATGCCATGAGAATCGTATGGAAATTTCCTTGGTCAGATTCAAATCCTTAATTCAGGTATTTTAGAAAACATTAACTTTGAAACGGTTTATTTTTTATCTATATAGAAGTGAGTTAGAATTAATGGCTGGAAAGTTTTCAAATATCTTGAAAATTTTCATTATGTAAAAATTTTTGAATGCATTTTCAACTTGGGATTTGCATATTTTATTATTTAAATTGAAACGTATTTCTATATTCTTAAAAAAATTTTTATTTACATATAAATTAATGAAAATTGTCGTTAAGTTTGAATTTTTTTGGTTCGTCTTAAATTTTGGAATTTTAAGAGTTTTTCCTGGATTCTCGGATTTACGTTTTTTGCTTTAAGGTTTGTTTTTAAGTTTTAGAAATTCCAATGAATTATTTTATATTTTTTGTAACAGAACTTTGCTTAGACTTAAATTGAATTATTTAGAACATTGAATTTATAAATTGAAAATCAATATTCATAAAGCTTGATGAAAAAATTATTATAGGCTGATCCAGAAATGTAAACATTTGCGAAACTAGTAATTGAAAATAAATTATGAAGAAATTTTGAAGAGTTTATTTTGCAACTTCGAATTAGTTTTGAATAATTTTAACTGTAAACTGATGTTTATAAAATCTGGCATTTTTTTATACATTATTATTTTACTGATTAAATTTTTTTTATTTATAATTTCCTGTTCGTCATATTCGAAACTCAAATTTCGAAATATTTGAATAGAACAAAATGATTGACAGGTTTTGAAAAACGAAAATCTCGAAATGTATCTAGTCTTGAATATTTCGGAAAAACTATTTTCAAATAATTTTAATTTTTATTATTTTCTTCTATGCACTTGAAAGTTGAGTTTATAAGTATTCAAACTTGAAAAGAATGAGATTAGAAGAATATTAAAAGTATATACAAAAAAAATTATAGAATAATTGTTCACTACTCTAATAAAAGATAATTTTTTGATTGCTGTGTAATTTTCGAAAGATAATTTCAAAATTTCAGAATCATCTTGAATGTTTCGAAAAATGAATGAACTTTTTGAAGTCTTATAATTTTGGAAAGTTTTTTGAATTTTCAGAAATTGTGAAATCGTTGTATCTTTTTTTCGGAACAATGTTGAGGAAATTTTGCGATGTTTTCAATAAATCTCAGATGTGAAAAATCAATATTTTGAAAATATTTGAAAAATAAAAACATAGAACTACTAGAAAATAGAAAGTTCTAATAAAAATTAGAAACCTAATAACTTTAACCATGTAAAAACTATCAAATTTTACGGTATTTTTATAATGTTAACAAAAAAATCTCCTATATAGTATTATGGATAACATAATTTTAGATTAAGTAGCCGAAAAACATCGATTTTCCGAAAAAAAAAAAAATAATAAAACGACCGGCAACTCATAACAGAAACGAAATAAACAAACGTCTACAATTATTCTGAAATATAAAAAAAAATTTGTTTAAAGTTTTTAAAAAAACTTCATTCTCATCCCAAGAAAATCACAATTTGTCACATTCACCCAATAATTTCTGTAATTATTTATTCATAAATTTTCTTCTTCACTCATTAAATTTCTTTCAAATACAATTTACTTTTTTACGCATGGACATTAACTTTTTTCTGAAAAATGAATGTTGCTTGCCCTAGAAAATCTATATAATAAACTGGAAAGGAGAAATTTCATATTTGCATACGCTTAAACCAAATACGTGTTTTTCCCTGTATTTTTTAATAATAATTCCATGTAAACTGAACTTGAAAAATTTCTAAAACCCACAAACGCAACAAACAAATACACCGAATAAAAAGGATCGATGTTTCTTTCCTTTTGCTATATTTCACACCGTCGATATCAAGTTTTTTACGATCCCTCACCGGTAAAGGTGTTCGATTACAACAATTAAAATCTCTCGAAGCAGGATTTACTGCAAACTGCGTAAGCAACGTTTACAGTTACTCCCGTTTTTCATATCCGGCATTTACGCGGATTTTTTCACGTTCTTTTTTTTTCATAAACGCACAAGTCAAAACGTGGTCGAGGCGGTCAATTATGGCCCTCGCTCTCGGAGCACGTGTCGCGCTAAAAATGCGATGGGGGAAAAACGCAAAAAAAGGTAAATAAACGTCGCCAACTCCGGAAATGGAAAAATGCGAAAATGGGAAATCGTTGAACCGGTCTTGTGCGATAAGCGAAATCGAATATTGAATTTAATTTATCACTGGGAGATTTTCACGAGGTGGCACTCGAATTAGCATCGCTAATTCGTCGCCGGTTTTATCGGGTCTCGAAAAAAGAACAGCAAAAGAAGCGAAAGTCGAATCTCACTTTGCACTTGGCGCTTTTCCACGACTTTTCTTGATATTTTCCAGGTCATTTTTTACTTTTCCCGAGTCCGAGACATGGTTTCGTTGCTCCAATTACAGCGAGCACTTGATTTAAATATTTTTTCTATTTAATTTTTTATTTTATGAAAATTTTGTTTTTTAGCACACAGGGTTTTTTGGGTAATTTTTTCGGGAGTTGTCTTTTTTTTATTGATGAATCGTTTTTCGACTTGACCGGTCGCGATTTGCAATGATTACTCACAAAGTGACCGAGCGAGACTGAACTCGCTTCGCGAGAGTCCGAGACTAGCTTAAACTCTTCCTCCCCAAGCTCTCGAAAGCAAAAGAGAGAAAGAGGAAATGAGGGAGAGAGAGAGAGAGGGAGGGAGGAAGAAAAGTGAGTTTAAGGTCTTGAAGAGGCGGCGGTGGCAACGGGGGGAGAGACTAGGGTGTTATTTGTTATACAGCACACGCGACTCTGCACGTGGACCATGACAATTGGAGCTTTTGGAGCTTTTCTCCCCCGCGACGCGTTGTATGTAAATGGGTTTTTCCACTTTGAGAAAAGAAAAAAAAGGTTCCCCGGGAGCGTGAAAAAGCTTGGGTTCTAATCTAGCCTAGATTTTAGGGCTGCTCATAAATTACTTAGCTCGATTTCTGAACTTTTTTCCGATTTTGTACCGTAATGTCCAAGTTCTAATGTCAAAAAAATATTATAAAACCAAATTCTACCAGTTTTAGGAAATATGTATTGTTTACATGTAATATGTTTGATATATGTTTATGAATAATATATATGTATATACGATAGTTTATGCAAAAAAAAATATGTAAAATGGAAAACTATAAAAAAATTTTTGATTTATGTAAAATTAAATGAAAACAAGGAAAAAAAACTTACAAATTGTATTTCTTAGAAATTGTCGTAATTTTTAAAAATTTACGAAATTTTATAAAAATCACAATTTTAATTGAATTTTTACAATTAAATAACATGTTTGTGCGAGGATTTAAAAAAACTTGATAATGATATGAAAATGGAGTACTCAGAAATACCACGCAAAAATTAATCAATTATTAAATTCTAGTTTTACCGAACCATTAAAATTTTAAACAAATACCTAACATTTCTCAAAGTTCTATTATGGTCTAGATTATTTTTAAAATTTAAAAAATATTAGACTGTATTCGTATGATAAAACATTTTTTGATATTTAAAAATGTAGTATATTACACGGTTTCTGTAATTTTTCGGAATTTAAAAATTTTCCACGATGTACAAAGTTCTTTAACATTATCTGAAATTCAACAAAAAATTTAAATTTTATAGAATTTACAACAATCTGTAGAAAAATCCTAATGCTTCTTCATTTTCTTTATATTTTAACAATAATAATCGAACGAAATCAATTAGAATTTGTGTAACTCATAATAATTTTTCGTTATTTTTTAATACTTTCAAGTTTTTGAAATTTTTCATAAAATTAAAAAAAACATACACTCATAAAAACAATACGCTTTTCCAAAAAACATAATAATAATCACAATATACAAAGTTTATATTGTCCACTCATATAATTATTGACGATTTAGAAAATTTTAAACATTATGAAAACTATTCAAAGATTGAAGTTAGACTAGAATAATAATAAAATTTTGACATTCAATTAATTATTGCAATTTATTGCAAATTTTTTAAAAGCTTACAAATTGTAGATCTTGGTAATTGTCGTAATTTTATTTTTAACTATTCACGAAATCTGTGGAAATGTTATGAAACTCCAAATTTGAATTGAATTCTTACAATTAAATAACATGTTCGTGCGAGAATTTCAAAAAACTTGAAAATGATATAAAAATGTAATACCCAAAAATACCACGCAAAAATTAATCATTTATCAAACTGTAGTTTAACCGAACTATCGAAATTTTTAACAAATACCTAATATTACTCAAAGTTCTATTATAGTCTAGATTTTTTTTTAATTTAAAAAATTTTAGACTGTATTCGTATGATGAAAATTTCTTTGATATTTAAAAATGTAGTATATTACACGGTTTCTGTAATTTTTCGGAATTCAAAAATTTTTTAACGATGTACAAAGTTTATTAACATTATCTGAAATTCAAATAATTATTCAAATTTCATAGAATTTGTGACAATTTGGAGGATCATCCCAATGCTTTTCATTTTCTTTATATTTTAACTATAATAATCGAAAAAAATTCATTTCAATTTGTGTAGCTCATAATAATTTTTCGTAATTTTTCAATACTTTCAAGTTTTTGAAATTTTTTCATAAAATTAAAAAAACCATACAATTTTCTAAAAAATATGATAATGATCAAAATATACAAAATTCATATTGTCTACTCATAAAGTTATTGACTCTTCAGAAAATTTTCAGTTTTTCGATCTTTTTAAAAATTTTATTTTTTTTTTTTTTTATTTGAAATCAATTCCATCAAAAATACAATCAATTTTTTAAAACAATTTGAATTCATCTAAAATGTGGCATAGTTAGAAATGCAAAATTTTTACTGCATTATTGAAGACATTTGGTACCTTCAATTCCTAACTTTTATCACAATCAAACTTCGAAATGGATTTTTTTGATTTTAAGAAAATCAGAGAGAATAGCACGTCAACATAAAAAATATGATATTTTTCATATCTACCGAATTGCAGGTATAAAATAATTTGAATTCTGAAAAGTTAATTTTTTAAATAACAGTTTATTTTAATTAGAAAAATAGTAGAACTCAAATTACGAAATAAATTTATAATTTTCGAAGTATTTAATACAAGAAAACATTTTTATTTTAAAAAAATTTTACTGCTCGAAGTTAACAGTCTCATGAATCGAATATTTTGAATTCCAAAATTCTATTTCTTTGATATACACTCTGATACACGGAAAAGATTCATAATTTTCATTTTAGCGCATAAAAAACTGGAGAACCCTATAATGAGAAAATTAAAATTTTTAATCCGAAAGAATGTAAGATAAAAAAGTAGAGAGTTCGTGGATAGAAATAAAAAAAGTTGATTTTAAAAATATTCTTATTTTTGGAAATTTTTGGAAATGATAAATGTACAAACCAAAATATATCTTTTACGTGTAAATTTTTATGATCGAATTCGTACACGATATCGCAATTATTAAAGGAAACTACACGATTATAATTTCTAGGAAAACTTTCTTTTTGCTTGTGGAAAAATAGAAAATTTATTTCGTATAAATCGTTATTTCAAACGCATGTGTAATTTTCGTGAAAACCCCATCAGAAAATTTTTCCAATAACATTTCTCTCTATCACAGTAGCTTCATGTTATCGACAAATTTCAATATTTCATCTTATTTATGGCTCTAATTACAACATTCTAATCTAGTATTTCATTTTTCCAACAAATGAACATGCATCACAAAAAGTACATTTGTCGCGGTTATCACGGAAATTTTTTTTAGTTGTATTCGACTCATTAGCACGATCATCGGTCGTAAAAATCACTTTCGATTGAAATCGTATGATTGCGCAATTGGGGATAGATAGCAACATTAAATAAGTAGGTCGGAAGTTTATCATGCAGATACAATTTTTGCAGTAGCATTGATTGAAATACACAAAACTTGTGTCATTCGTTCAATAAACAAGTTTACATCTCGTTTCGTTCCTTGAAATAATTTCTGATAAACGAGAAAAATGGATTATTTATAAACCAAAGTTGACAGTAGTTTGATTTTTTTTTCATGATCTTAAAAAAATCCATTGAGTCAATTTCCGGAAACTTTTGACCGGAAAATAATCCGCAATATCTTGCCCGAATTTGAGTACTAGCGTTATTTCGAGCTGGTCACCGTATTTTTTTACATTGAATGCACTTTTACGAGGCGTTTTTATGGTGCTCCAAAAAGCCTCTCAAACAGCTTCTCGAGACAGGGGAAAAGAATTACTTTTCATGACCGCTACCTGAAATAAGCGTCGTTTAGTACTCGTGTACTGACCTTAAGATTCTCCATTTCAAGTGATTGATAAGTTAGACTACTGTTAAATTTTCAATTACCCGCCCAAATTCTTGTTAGTTTATATTTTTATTAACGATAATAACATGAATTCGAGGTAAACTATGGAAAATAAGAATTCATAAAATTCGTTTTTGTCATATAATGTTTGCATAAAAAAAAAGGTTATGTCAGTTAATAGGTTAGGTTAGGTAGAAAACGGGAATATTATTATTTTTTGTACAAGATTATTGGTTTTCGCGAAATCAGGTACACCGTCCGACATTGCATTAAAACCACAGGGATGCATGAAACAGCTTAATTTGGTGAGTTTTTTCTTTGAATTGCAAATTGTAATTTGGAAAAGGACTTGAATGTGTGTAGAAATAAATATTAAAAAAATTTTTAATACCGTATAAATATTTATTTGTAATATATATAATATATAATATATAATATAATGTAATGTAATATTATATTATATGATATGATATTATATTATATTATATTATAATATATAATGTAATATAATATACAGTATGTAATAAATATAAATATTAAATATTCAGTGGTGTAGACAATCCTAAAATTAACGCTCAAAACACGAACGAAATGAAAACAAGGAAAAAAACTTGCAAATTGTAGTACTAGAAAATTTTTTAAAACTCCAAATTTGAATAAAATTTTTACAATTTTATAACATCTTTGTGCGACAGTTAATTTTTGATTTAAAAAAAATTTACAATAATATGAAAATTAAATATTCAAAAATGCTACGCAAAAATCAATCAATTATTAATTTCTAGTTTAACCAAACAATTATTATTATTAACAAATAACATTTGTCGAAGTTATACTATCTTTTAGATTATTTTTAAAAAATTTCAAAAATTTTTGACGTTTTCCGTCTGATAAAACATTTTTCAATTTAAAAATGTAGTATAATACATGGTTATTGTAATTTGTTGGAATTTAAATATTTTTCACGATGCACAAAATTTATTAACATTATTTGAAATTCAACAAATTATCCAAATTTCATAGAATTTACGACAAGCTGGAGAACTATCCCAATGCTTTTTCATTTTCTTTATATTTTAACAATAATAATCAAATAAAATTCATTAAAGTTTTTCTATAATAATTTTTTGTAATTTGCCCATACTTCCAAGTTTTTAAAATTTTTTCAAAAAAAAAACCATTCACTTTTCCAAAAAATATGATAATGATCACCAGGGCAACCAAAAATATTTACGATTAAATGCAAAATATTTATTCATTTATGCATGAAAAAACAAAGAAATATTTATGATAGGCAAAAAATATTTAAATAATAAGCAAACTTGTTGTTTGATTTTTTTCTAAAAGAAATTAAATTTATTTGCAAATTATTGGATATTCAATTTAATTTTTTAAAATTTATTTTGCATTTTTAAAAATTGTTATTTAATTTTGTCATTTTTGATTTATTATGTTCAATTTAATTTGCAAATAATTCAATCCAAATTAAATGAAAATTAGAATTGAATGCAAATTAAAGAAAAAGAACATGGTGAACCATGAATAAAAAGAAAATATTTTTCATGGTCAAAAATTATTGAAAATATTTGGGATTAAAAATAAAAAACCTTAGAATATTAACGAAAAATCTAAAAGTGGCGAAATATTTTTGTTCCGCCAAAAGTAGTTAAAATATTTATGTAAATATTTTTTATTTAAATACATATTTTTGGTTGCCCTGATGATCACAATAAACAAAATTTAAATTCTCTACAAATAAAATTATCGACTATTTAGAAAATTTTTAGTTTCCGAATTTTTTTTTATATTGTAAAATTTTGAACATAATACAAACTATTCATAAATTTAAGTTATACTAAAATAATAAGAAAATTTGCCCATCAATTTAGATGAACATAAAAATTGTCTGTCATTACGGTTTGGACATTGTGGTCTCCTACTAAAATAAGCTACTGCTACAAAAAAATTCATTTGTATTTATAATAGTGATTTACATATTATCTTGATATTGAATTTTTACTGTAAATATCTTTACTTAGTACCTCTACAAATTATTTCTCTTCGTTTCTTTCAGGACAACAAAATTATATGCAACATTGTAAATTTTTAATGCTGTCTTTTCAATATGCAAGGATTATTACAAGACTACTAATTATGTTAGGCCATCAACATTGCAAAGATTTAATAAAATATACCAGAAATTAAATATTTTTAAGACTTCTACATCACCGTGCACTTTAAAACTTTCAAAGTTTAGCATTTGAAATGCACGTTGTAAACTTGAATTCGCATCTTTTACTAGGGTCATTTTACGACTCTTCTCTTATTCTACGAATTCGGCAGTAAAATATCCACTTTCACTCGAACGAAATTTCGCTAAGGTGACAGTAAATCTACATATAACGCGTCGTAATTTTACGAATTAATATTTTATACGCGTAATTTGACGAGTAATCCAGTGGAATTCTTCGAATACATTTGAAAAAGTTGCTGAAAAGCTATGGGGCAAAATAAAAAAGGCCCCCTTTTGCGACGTGATAAATGGCATGCAAATGCCGCAGCTTTTCGACTACCTCGTTAATATCGTACTCGCAGGGATAGAAAGGAAATTATAACACAGAGATACAACGCGTAAACTCGTTCAACGGGCAATGAGTTACGTTATTATGTATGGATGATCTGATAACTAAGTGTAGGCGCGCGCGTACTATCGCGATACATAATTACTATAACGCGTACCGAGGGTACGTATCAAGCCAACTTTTTACCGTTTAGCCGCGGAAATGAAGAAAGAACGCGAATATAAAGAAGAGAAAAATATATATGAGGTACCAGTGTAGGGGGGGGGGTTGTAGAAGGAACGGGAAGATTGTCTGCAAGATTGCTACCATTGAGATGTTGGCACGAATTTATGATTGGATTGGACTACGACTTGTTCTTGTTCCATGTGTTCCTTTGGCATTCTCGCCATTACACTGGAAGCTATGGGACACATATTTTGCCAAATTTAACGAAAGTGACGATTTGGCTCTGGATTTTTTTATCCTATTTTTCGGGCTCTTGTTATTTTGTAGTGATTTTTGGGGGGGGGGGG
>JAPYZL010199195.1:0-17071 GCA_030522825.1 Platygaster orseoliae | reverse complement strand
CCGTTTATTCATTGAATCAAAAATTTGTGGTTTTTATTTTTTATTTCGAGAAATTGTTAAGATACATGAAATTTTATAAGACAGAAAATATGCATTTTAAAAATATCTATCTATTAGAATTTTTTTTAGTTAAAAAAAAAAATTTTTTTTTCGATGGTCTGATTTACCGTATGGACGACTTTATTTTCGTGCCCGAGCGCTAACGTGGTCATTGCATGAGAGCCTTCAATTTATGAAATGCATATTTGTGAAATTCTTTCATTATCATGTCTCATTTCAAGCGAATTCTCTTACGGGTTTTTTTTTTGTACAATACACCCGTAAAAGGTACCGTAAGTTACGGACTCACTTACAGGTTCTGAAGAGCGCCAAAAGGTTAAAATATTCAATTTTTTAACAGCTAGGGGAGGGGGGCGAATTTTTGCCCCGGGCCCCGAAGAAGCTCTGAACGCCTCTGGGATAATATGTGACCCATAACAGAGATTTCAGAAATGTAAAAAAGTGAATTTCGGAAAAATTGAGGATTAGCTAGTTTTGAATTTTAACCCCTCATTTGACGTGTACCAAGTTCCAAATGTTTACGAAATAAACGAAAAAGGAAACAAAAATTATTTTCACATTCCAAAGTAAAATTAAGGTGAAAAAAAATTTTTTTCTTTGATAATATTTGCTAAATATCAATAATTATTTATGATTATAACTACAAAAGGTATTGGAATCAATTTTTCTTGTTTTCGTTTATTATTAAATGTTGGAAATTGCAGACACATGATTTTTGAAAATTCAATCAAATGGCTGAGGTCTTGTTGACTCAAAATTCAAAAAGAAATCCTACATTTGTGTTTGATGCGGAGAATTAGCTAAACCTAGCATAAGTATTAGATTTTCCATAGTTTTTCAAAGTTCAATTTTGTCACAGAGTGTAATAAATAATCCAGAAAATTTCACACGTTTACGAACAATTTTTCATACAAAATGTATTGAAAAATTACTATTATTTTTGTGGTGAATGATTATAAAGTTCTTCCACATGTTTAAATTATTACACTAGAAATTTTAAGTTTTTATAATTTTTCGGTACCCAGTTATATACACCTAAAAAAAACGCATACATATAAGTAGTCAGATTTGATCTAATCAAACTTATGGTTAGTGCAACTACATTTTCTTCTTACAAGTTTTACCAACATGATCAATACTTACAAAAAATCTTTTTGATAATTAGGGAATTTCCTTGAAATTCATCACGAGGTTTTAACAGCTACCTCGCTTGTAAAAGTACAATCTTGGAATACATGGCTGCAAACATTCAACCTGGAGAATGAAGTGATAACTTATCGTCGGAGATTCTCAATGTATTCATCATAAACCGAACTGAGAAATTTTGCATCCTCTTGTTTATTCAATATATGATTCTTCTTATATATGAATCATCCTTAGTCCAACAAAATTTGTTTTCATATTCAGAATTTAAAAATTATTTCACCTCCTTTGCTCAGTTCGTTTTAGCCAAACACATTCAGTATATGTCTAATACATCTAATTTATTAATTTTTTTAATTATTTGATTATTTATATTTATTATGATAATTTTTTTAATTCTTCTTACAATGATATTCGTTTTCTTGCTTTTTCTCTTTCTGACCAAAACGCAAAAACAAAGAATAAATTTATCAAGAAATTTTTCTCTACCCAATAGAAATATTTTGGATTTTGAAATTTATTTAAAAATTACATTCAAACATGAAAATAGAAACGTTTTTCCGAAAAAATAGACGCATAAAGTTTAGGAACTGTTGCTGGGCGAACACTAAGAAATAAAGAAAAATAAGGACTAAGCTCTGTATTTAACATCTGTACAAAAAACATCCATAAAGTTTTACAACTATCGATGGAGGTACTTTTTCATTGATTTTTTTTATAACAAACCGGTTCGAAGAAAATAAATAAAAAGGTATACTTTGTAAACTTTTAGCACTGTAAAATTATTAAGACTTACAATTACGAAACTACTGTCACCAGGAATCGACGTGCTCGAGAATTCCTTGTCGTATTAGAGATTCACATTGGTTACGAGGAAGCAAGTGATGAGTATTTTTCGTCAGCATAATGGATTGACCATTATCGATTTCCAATTTTCCATAATCGCATAGACATCGCACCTACGAATCGTAATTGATTATTATAATGTGTAATCAAGACTTTTTTTGTTATTATCGTATTCTGATAGAGTGATTTTTCATAAAATTCTAGCACTCGAATTTTTGGTGATTTTTTATTTCTTTACAAAAAAAAAAGAAAAAACGAAATCACCAAGAGTGAAATTTCACTTTTCCTTTATCAAAGTGAATTTACCTAGAATTTTAGAGAATTTCATGGTTTTCGACTTATGTTAAAACTTATAAATTTCCATTATTCTTTGGAGTAAAATTCACCTTATTTATTACAGTATAATCTCACTCGTATAAAAGAACGGAATTAATTTTGAAAAATAAGATCGAAGAAGAATACAGAAGTCGAAAAACATCTTTTTAAAATCAGTATTTCAACTCTACGTTGGAACGTGAATTCAGTTCAAGGAATTTAAAAAAATTCCCCCAATAAAAGAAAAAATGATAATTTACAATAAAAATTTATAATAACTTAACAACAATCTATTTTTTAGCATGTAATCGCTATTTATCAAAAATTTATGAATTTTGAATCGAGGGTCTTTTTTTATGAGATAAAAAACGACGCTAAATAAAAAATTCAAAAAACTTCTCATAAATAGCGGTCACATGCTAAATAAAAGTCTTTTGTTTAGTTAATATTAATTTTTATTATAAATCATTATTTTTTCTTATATTGGGCGTGGCGCTGAAGCAAGGAGTGATACGTCTCAAAATTTGGAGCAAATTGCACGGAGAGAAATTTTTAGTTTTATCAACCATTGATTTAGTAAAATAGGAGCCCACCAGTTTTGGAAAGTACAATCAAAACTTTAGGGATGATAACCAAATTATTGGTTATTGCAATTTGATGATCAGATATGAAAATTGAGGATTAGTTGCTATAACAGAAGCTTTGGTTATCATAACCAAAGTTTTGGTTGTAGTACCCAAAACTTTGGTTTGCCCATATTTTACTAAAACATTGGTTGCTGTAACCAAAACGTTTTTCTCTGTGCGGATAAATAGTTTCAAAGATATCACGAGTTTAGTTTTTAAAAACGGATTAAGATTCTCGCAGGGTTAGGCATTCATCCGAGTTCGGTAATAGGATTGACACTGGGAATACGGAGTATTTCATTCCAAAGGCTTTCAGTCAAATGAAATATGAATATTCACTTATTCACGAGTTTTGAACTCGGAATATTCCTTATTCCCTTTTTTCCGTTGCCAAGGAGTGAAATAGATTTATTCCAAAAAATATTCCAATAATCGGAATGACCAAATACTGGTTGACTGGATAATTTTTTCAAAATTTTATTTTTATGAGAATTATGTGCTTTTCCCTGTTGTTTAGTTCGTTGAACAACAAATTTCCATTACTTTATAAATTAAATTTGTTATAACAATGGGTTTATTGCAATATTATGCTTCTATAAGATATACATTATTTTTATAATTTTTTGAGTTGCTAAAAAAGTATTTGACATCGACAAAATATTGCAAAATTTTTTTTCTACAAGATATATGTCATTTTCATGGTTTTTTAGGTTGCTGAGGAAGAATTTGATATCGTTTTTGTAAAATTTGTTTAGATATTTAAATAATTTATTTTAACGAATTATTGCAAAATTTTTCTTCCAAAATATATACACCCTTTTCATGGTTTTTTAGGTTTCCGAGTGAGGATTTTGTTTTTGTAAAATTCTGTTGTTGATATACATACTATAGAAAACAATTTCTTTCAATAAATTGATTAAATTAACAAATTTTACAAAAACTGTTTAAAATTTTTACTCAGCAATTTAAAAAACCATGAAAATTACATATATCTTACAGAAAAAATTTCGAGCAATATTTTATTGAAATAAATTGTCTAAATAAATATATTTTACAAATTCAATGTCAAACACTTCTCTAGCAACTTAAAAAAACAATAAAAAGAATGTATACCTTATAGAAACATAATAATGCAATAATGTGTTTAAATCCATTGTTATAACAAATTTAATTTACAAAGTAATGGAAATTTGTTGCTCAGTGAACTAAACAACATGGAAAATCACAATTCTTGTAAAAACAAAATTTAAAAAAAATTACCCATGTCAATCAGTAATTGGTCATTTTAATTATTGGAATTTTTCTGGAATAAATCTAATTCACTCCTTGGCAACGAAAAAAAGAGAATAAGGAATATTCCGAGTTTAAAGCTTATTAGGGTGTCCAGTTATTTCGAGAAACAGAATTCCGGGAGATTTTTCGGATATTTCCAGGGTGATTTTCTCACATTATTTGTATTGAATAATTTATAGAGAAAAAAAACCATAACTCTAACAAAACATACTGTAACGTAATAATTTATGGATACTTCTTATTAAACATTTTTTTGTTTTTCGTTTATTGTCTATTATTTAATTATATAATTTTATAGTTTTTTCAGGAAATGGTCTCTAAGTAGATTGTGAGAATTTTATGGACTCCGAGCTCGAAGCTAAAGTTTACGGGATTTTTGATATTTTTATAGATTTTTCAGAAAATAATTTCTACATAGAATTTCAGTATTTCATAGATTTCTATTATTATATGTCTGAAATATTTTTCAGCATTTATAAATCTTCGTAGCAATTCGTAGGATTTTTATAGATTTCTAATATTATTATGGATGACTATGTAGATTTTCAGAATTTGATGCTCCTAACTTCAAAGTTTCATAGATTTCTAGCACTTCCAGTATTTTTTGTATGATTTCAATATTTATATGATTCAAAGGATTTTCTGATATTTTTGTGGATGTATGTATACATTTTGAGCATCAGATGCTCTAGGATTTAAAGTTATCTAGATTTTTAGTAATTTATGGATTTTCAAGAAAGCTTTACCAACGTCGATTTTGAGTGTTTATTAATTTCTGGTATTTTTCGTTTTTATGAAATTTTTTGTTTATCTGTGGATTGCTATTTAGATTTCTGGAATTTGATGCTCTCGAATCCAAAGTAAATTTTATTTAATGTATATGAATATGAAAGGATTTTCGAAAAAACTGTTTATAAATAAATTTCGAGAACTTTTTGGTATTATAATGAATTACTGTATAGATTACAAAAATTTAATGCTTTCATATGCAAAATTTCATAGATTTCTATTACTTCCAGTATTTTTAATATTATTTCAGTATCTATACTATTCAAAGGATTTTCTAATATTTTTGTCGATTTCTATGTAAATTTCTAATAATTGACGGATTTTTAAAGAAGCTTTAATAACATAGATTTTGGGTGTTTATAAATTTCTAGTATTTTTTACACTTTTTCGTATTTAATTATTTATCAAATTTTTTTGTTCTTCTGATTTAGATTTTTGGAATTTGGAATTTGGAATCGAATTCAAAGTAAATTTTATCTAATGTATATGAAAATGAAAGGATTTTTAAAAAACCAGTTTATAAATAAATTTCGAGAACTTTTTGGTATTATAATGAATTACTATATGGATTTCAAGAATTCAATGCTTTCATATTAAAAATTTCATAGATTTCTATTACTTTCAGTATTTTTAATATTATTTCAGTGTTTATACTATTCAAAGGATTTTCTAATATTTTCGTCGATTTCTATGCAGAATTATAGTAATTGACGGATTTTTAAAGAAGCTTTAATAACATCGATTTTGGATGTTTATAAATTTCTAGTATTTTTCACACTTTTTCATATTAAATTACTTATCAAATTTTTTTGTTCTTCTGATTTACATTTTTGGAATTTGATAATCTCGAATTCAAAGTAAATTTCATTTTATGTATATGAAAATGAAAGGATTTAAAAAAATCTGTTTATAAATAAATTTCGAGAACTTTTTGGTATTATAATGAATAACTGCATAGATTTCAAGAATTCAATGCTTTCATATATTCAAAATTTTATACATTTCTATTTCTGTAAGTATTTTTAGTATTATTTCAGTATTTATATGATTCAAAAGATTTTTTATTATTTTCATAGATTTCTGTATAGATTTTTAGTAATTTACAGATTTTTAAAGAAGCTTTATTAACATAGATTTTAGGTGTTTATAAATTTCTAGTATTTTTCGCATTTTTTCGTATTTATCAAATTTTTTTGTTCTTCTGATTTAGATTTTTCGAATTTTATACTTTCGAATTCAAAGCAAATCTTATTTTATTTATATGAATATGAAAGGATTGTTAAAAAAACTGTTTTTTAATAAATTTCGATAACTTTTTGGTATTATAATGAATTACTGTATAGACTTCAAGAATTTAATGCTTGCATATTCAAAATTTCATAGATTTCTATTACTTTTAGTATTTTTAATATTATTTCAGTATTTATACTATTCAAAGGATTTTCTAATATTTTTGTCGATTTCTATGGAGATTTTTAGTAAATTAAGGATTTTTAAAAAAGCTTTAATAACATATATTTTGGGTGTTTATAAATTTCTAGTATTTTTCACACTTTTTCGTATTTAATTATTTATCAAATTTGTTTTGTTCTTCTGATTTAGATTTTTGAAATTTGATAGTTTCGAATTCAAAGTAAATTTCATTTTATGTATATGAAAATGAAAGGATTTTTAAAAAATCTGTTTATAAATAAATTTCGAGAACTTTTTGGTATTATAATGAATCACTGTATAGATTTCAAGAATTCAATGCTTTCATATTCAAAATTTCATAGATTTCTATTACTTTCTGTATTTTTAGTATTATTTCAATATTTATATGATTCAAAGGATTTGTTACTATTTTCGTAGATTTCTGTATAGATTTTTAGTAATTTACGGATTTTTAAAGAAGCTTTATCCACAAAGATTTTGTGTGTTTATAAATTTCTAGTATTTTTCGCACTTTTTCGTATTTATCAAATTTTTTTGTTCTTCTGATATAGATTTTTGGAATTTGATACTCTCGAATTCAAAGTAAATTATATTTCATATATATGAAAGGATTTTTAAAAAAACTGCTTATACATCAATTTAGAGAACTTTCTGGTATTTAAATGAATTAGTGTATAGATTTCTAGAATTCAATGCTTTTGTATTCAAAATTTTATAAAACCGATTAAAGTATTTTAAAGAAATCCGGTATTTATACTTCTTCCCATATTTGTCATAATCATAAAATTTTGTTTAATTCTCTACTTCTTTAATAAAATTTTACTACTTTGCATTTTTTTACATTTATCATATTTTGTACGATATTCTAGTTCTTTTGTGGATCACTACTTAGATTTCTAAAATTTGATGTAACGAAATTTTATTTGATGTTGGAAAACACTGTAATGGAAACTCTTAGAACGTTTTTTCAGTCATTTTGTATGTGCCGAACAATTTTTCATCTACTTTTTGAGTGTAAATTCAAAGTTTTCAATACGCATTAATTAGGCCAGGAAAAATTCCCAGAGGTTTTTCAAAATTCAAGTAGAATTCCCAGATTTCCCAGAGGCTGGACACCCTGCTCATGAATAACGGAATATTCATATTTCATAGTTTCCATGTGAATGGAAATATTCCAATATTTATTCCATAACTCCTGGAATATCACTCCTGCCCAACCCTGGATTCTCGTCAAATATTGCTTGGTCCGTTCACTCATTCCTTCATTCACTAACTGTCCAGCGTGCTCAGGCCTTTCTGTTTTCTGCGGGCTCAATTGTCAGTCTTACAATGATAGAAGTTAAATTTCACTTATGTATTCTATTCAGATTCCTCTACAAAAAATAAAATAAATGTCACTCTAAAAAAGTAAAAAAGCACTCTAAGTTTAAGTGATAGTATTTTCACACTTTGAGAGTGAAAATTAATTTTAAGAAATGAAGAGAGTGTCGAAATTTACTTTTTCAAAGTAGAGCTAACATGTATCCAACGTATAATTACCTCAATATAAAGTGATTTCGGGGGCACCATATCTTTGGTGAGATCGAACCCACTAGGCCCGAGTGATTTCATGTATTTGGCAAGTGATCTATTGTACGAAGTGATCCACTCGCATTCCGTTGGTATCAAATTCGTGCTCACTTCCTGGGGCAATATCGCGCCTATATCCCAGCGCATATCGCGCAGTCTTTGCATCCTGTGATACAGGTATGCTAGTAGACAGCGTTTATTACGATTTATAGCCGCGTGGCGAATGTGTATCGTAGTTAGTATTCGGGCAGCTCCAGAGTTTAAGTCTGTATAGTCCGTACTGGCGCTGGAAAGTAGAGAGAATCGATTGTGCCATTGTCTACTAGTTTCCGAATTCCTTAGAGTGGATTTCCAGCTTTCATATAGTCAAAATACTGTTAATCAAAGAAGTTTATTATTATGAAGCAATATTATTACAAAACTTTTGTGAAATTATGATTTAACAAGGAGTTTTTTTACATTTTTTTCATAAATCGCCCACAACTTAAGTATTTTATTTTTTATATGTTTTATGACTTTATATTAATTATAATTTTTTACTACATAATAATGGAAATTTATTTATATTATTATATTTATATGGAAGGTTATTGTTGTAGAGCAGATATTATTACAAAACTTTTGTGAAATTTTACTTTCTAAAGCTGGTTGGATTTAACTGAGAGAAGAGTGAAATTTCAATTTTACATGAAGTTTTTTTACATTTTTTTATAAACCACCCTTAATATTTTTCGACCAAGGTTTTTCAGATTTTCAAAAAAATTTTTGCATGTTCAATCATTCAAAACATTTAATTACAATCTCGAAGACTTTTTGTTCCTCACAATTTTATATTTTAAAGAATACTTCCTTCTAAATTTTTAGATGAGTTTAATTGATGTTTATAAATACTTTTGAAAATTCAAGCGAATTTGATTAAATTGATTTACATTGAGTTTATACATAATATATTTTTGTTAAACGTGATTTTTGAAAGTAAAACGAATTAGAGATGTAAGAATATCAATAAATAGATTGAAATATAATTTCGGAGACGATTTCTTAATCAATACTGTAAATATTTTAATCCAAATCAGAACAAAAATTAATAGCGAATTTTATGGAATTTATTTATATTTTTTTCTATTAATTATATATTTTATAATTTTATATTATTTATATTTTTTATTATTTATTCATATAAATTAATTTATATTATTATACTTATTTGGAAGTTATTGTTATAAAGCAAATTTTGTTACAAAACTTTGGTGAAATTCCAATTTTACAGGAAGTTTTTTCATACTTTATTTATAAACCACCCTCAAAATTTTTCGACCAGGGTTTTGCAGATTTTCAAAAAAATTTTCACATGTTGAACTATTTGAAACATTTTATCACAATCTCAAAGACTTTATGTTTCATACAATTTCTTATTTCTAAATCTTTTTGAAAATGAAACCAAATTTGATTGAATTAATTTACATTGAATTTATACATAATATTATTGTTAAACGTTATGTTTAAAAGTGGAACCAATTACAGACTTGAGAATATCAATGAATGGATAGAAATATAATTTTAGAGACGATTCCTTAATCGATACTACGAATATTTTAATCTAAAACAGAAAAAAAAACGAATAGCGAATTATATGAAGCTTGAGAACTATAAAATTTAGACACACAAAAATCTGAAAATAAAAAAAAACTGCAAGATTCAAAACTGGTTACAAAAAATTCGTATTTTCTGAAACTCAATCATGTATACTTGGATATTAAATTTTATTACAACTTCCAGTGCAGGAAAATTTGAAAGAAAAATTCAAAAATAAAATAAAATAAAAGTCAAACGTTTACTCCGTGTAATATAAAAGAACCAATATTATAAATGTTAAAATTAAAAGTTTAACATATCAAAAATTAAAAAAAAAATAAAATTTAGTGACTTGTAACTTTCGTGATTACCAGGGCAACCAAAAATGTTTACCATAAAATGCAAAAAATTTATTTATTTATCAATGAAAAAACAGGGAAATATTTATGATAGGCAAGAAATATTTATAATCAAACGCAAGAAAATTTTTTGTTTTTTGTACGTTTGTTTACATTTTCGGCTCTTAATCAAAGTTGTTGCAGAAAATGACTACATGTATTGCTAAGTTCTCTACGACTTATTATTCGTATAGTATAATTTTTCAATTGATTATTTATTTTGATATGTAAACAGATTATGAATCTGTTAATATGTTACATGTCGAATAATGTCTCGGTAATTTTCAAATTGCAAATTAAAGAAAATGAAATGAATTAAATTAAAATCAAGAAAAAGAAAATTGAAATTAAATTCAAATATACTGCATCCTTAATTCATTTTTTTTTTAAATTTAACTAGCGTTTTTAAAAAATTTGTATTTCATTCTTTAATTTTTAATTTTCGATTTTTATTAATTTTTTATTTTTAATTTAATTTGCAAATAAATAAATGCAAATGAAATGAAAATTATAATGAAACTCAAATTAATAAAAAAAGAAAGTTGCTAAACATGCATTAGAAGGTGATATTTTTTATAGTCAAAAATTGTTGAAAATATTTGGGATTAAAAATGAAAAACCTTAAAGTATTTACGAAAAAATAAAAGTGGCGAAATATATTTGTTCCACCAAAAACTGCCAAAATATTTATTAAAATATTTTTTATTTAAATAAATGTTTTTGGTTGCCCTGGTGATTACTGTTTAGCAAGCTGAATACATTCGAATATCAAAATATGACAAAATATAAAGGCGAAGTATTTAAGTAAAAAATTTTATAACTTATAAATCTGAAGATTGCTGAATTTAAATGAAAAAGAGTGGAATGGAGAAAAACTAGCGTATAATTTTACACAAACAGTAAAACTTTATTAATAGAAATAAAACCCTCGAAATTGAGATGTAAAAGAAATTGAAATTTTATGTTAACTTACACATCGTCAGTAGTAGCATTGAAGAGAGCGTCAATTTCATCTAATACCTGTCGGAATACTGTATCCTAAAAAAAGATTTAAGAGGAAATTACAACTTTTTTTTTAGTCATTTTATTTAACAATAATTTATTGTCGTGAGGTAACTTTTTTTACTATTTTATATTTAACAGTAAAAATTGATAAGCTTTAACTAAATTGTAAATTTAGTACATGACTTCAATGATTTACATACTTATAAACATAATAATATTATTATACACGTTATTTATTAGAAAACAAATATATAATTTATTGAAGTTACTACAATGAAATCAAAGATTTTGCTGACACTTTTTTATAGCAAAAAAAAATCTGTAAGACGAAAACTTGTTTTTTTGTAGAAAAATCAAAAAATTGATTTCAAAATAATTAAACAATGAAAAATGTACTTTAAATAATTATTAAAACCTTAAATAAAACAGTATGTACATATATTATGTATAAAACATATTATAAATAAACATATTAGGAATGTCAATATATTTCTAGTGTATATAATTAAGTTATATTATTTAGTTCAAAGTACAGAATTTGCAGTGTTATTTAATTTAGTCAAAATTGGAGGTAAAAAATACTGGAAACTAACACATGACTTAGATGAATAAAAAAATTTCGTCATCAAGGTTGTTTTTTTTGTCACTTTGAAAGTTACTTTTAAGATTAATTTTGAGAACCTTTAAATATTCCAACCCCAAACTTTGGGAACAGATTTTAATGTTATTTATTTTTGAAAATATGAATATTTATTATAAAAGTGTTGTTCAACATACAGAAAACTCATTAGTATATATAATTTTTAATAACAATTACTTCATTCAGGTTCATTCCGAAAAACAAAACTTTCAACGATTTTTTCAAATTTTTTTTAGCAACTTACATTGAACGGTCGAATCTCATCGCTTAATTCCAACTCGTTTATTAATTTGATAGCGTTTCTAGCAAACATTGTTTCACTTTTCTTTTACAAAATGTCTAAAAACGTGGATTTAAACGTAAACAAACTTGAACAATACACACAAATGCCGCCAAAAACAAGTGACTAAATCAATTGTTTATAGTTGGTACGGTTTGTGTTTTTTACTGCGCAACCATTGGTAACCATGATTTGTTTGGGTTTATCTAGGGTTTTTTTCATTTTTTGTTGGTATGAACTATTTGTATTGCTAGTAAGTACCAGCCCGGTCTGACTCCGCCGAAATTGCGTTCAGCTTTCAAGCTTTCGAAAACCCACCTCGGAAATCTCAACTGGTAGATGGCCCTAATACGTACCCCCCGCTCACCTCGCCAGTTGGCCCGTCGCCCCCACTCCCTCCGCCCGTTTCCCCCGCGAAGCTGCCAAAGCTCACGGGCATCACAGGAAGACTGGAAAAACGAGTTTTTTCAATTTTCTTCGAGCTGAATGAGCGGAACCGGAATTTTTCGAGAATCAAATTCTAAAATAAGAAGATGCATGATTGTTCATATGTATATCCACATCAAACACATTGTACCTGTGTTTGGGAAAAAAAATTATAATTTCCATAACTTCCAAGCATTTCCAGGATTTTCAAATATATCATGGAAAATAAAATCTATAAATTTTTATTATCTTCTAGGTTTTTATATTTTTGTTCTTTATAAAGAATTCATAAGATTTTGTAGCGTTTTATAGTATCCTTATAGCTACTATAGTAATATTTTTATCGATTTTTATATACGTTCTTTCAAAATAATTATATTAAATAAAATTTTATGTTTTATAGATAGATATGTATTTATAAAGATTTTTCAAAAAAACATTTGTTTATGGAATTCTAATACTTTAAGTATTTCTTCAGTTTATTTATGATTCGCAATACTTTTTCTTTGACATTTATAAATTTCTGTCTACATTTCTAGAATTCGAAGCTGCAGAGTCGAAAGTTTCTTCGATTTTCTATATTTTCGTAAATTTTAGTTTTTTTTTTTTTATTATTCACTCGGTCAAAAGTTTTGAATTTTGACTTTTTAAAAAAAGAAATGTGACTCAAAACGATTTTGAAAATTTGTTTTTACTACGTTATTCTTCTGGCAAACATTTATAATAATATTTATTCTGAAGCCGCAGGATTGCTGTTATTTTCAAGATAGTTTAATAAAGAATCCCGAATTCTATTTTAATTTGAAAAATAAAAGAAAACCGTTTGTTACGTCTTCTTGATTTCAGAAAATACAAATTTGATAATTTTCTCTTAATCCGATTTTTTTCGACGGACGAGAACTACGTTATTTTTATGATTTTTATGCATTTCAGCGAGAAAATGCTAGACTGTGAGGGAAACCTGATATTTCCTTTTGGAAAACTAGTTTCGCTATAAGTTATTTTCAAATATATTCAAAAAAAATTTATTTCTCTAATATTCGAAATAAACTAAGAATGTTCTTATAAGTTGATAATAATAGTATATTTCTCAACAAGTGCAAATTGAGTCTTTGTAGCAAATATGAAGTTTGCAAGACGAGCCGAAGGCGAGTTTTGCAATCATATTCGTTAAAAATGCTCTTTTGCACAAGTTAAGGACTATATTTTTACCAACAACGTGGAGGAAATGCGAGTTTCGACTATTTAGACCATTGAAAAAACCGCATTTTCTCCACGGCGTTGGGAAAAATCCATTTTCAAACAACCCAATTTTATATTTTTCTCATTCGAAAATTATTTCGATACTTTTCATAAAAATGAAAAGCAAAAAAAATACTCGAGTCTAAAATCTAACAAATGTAATCAGTTCGTTTTTGTAACTCGAATAATTTTTTTTTATGTTCACCGTGCTTTACAGTATAGGAAAAAAATGTAGTAATAATTCTACTATGAAAACGCGCACAAAAAAATTTTAAAGAGACGTTTTTTTAAAAATAACTGTTAACATGGAAAACTTCAAGTCATTAAGTATTGTACATAATCATGTTTTAAGGGGTTATATACAAAGTTGAGGCGAAAAAAAGGAGCTAAGTTCGTGATTTTTTTCAAGGGTTATATATCAATTTTATTTGAAAAAGCAAAAGACTAATTCTTGTAAGTAGTATTTAAGAAAAAAAAAACAAGTTAAATTATAAAAAAATATTAAAAATTGTCGGAGTTCTGGCCCTTTTACCGAAACGCGTTTTTTTTGCTGAGGTTTGCCATGATCACTCTCCAAAGCGAAGAGCTTAACTGAAACCAAAAAAGTAAAAAAATTATTAAAGAAAAATGTATTGTAGTGTACTTGAGCGATTCTTTTTTCATGAAAAATTTTTTCATTCTTCGTTATAATTTTTTGTTTAAAATTTTGAACACCTCGAAAATTGATTTTTTTAATTTTCCAGGCTTTTTTATTTGAATAAAAATTTTTTTTCTGGAAACCGTTTCGTTCAAGTACACCACAATACATTGTTCTTATATAATTTTTTTACTTTTTTGGTTTCTGTTAAGCTGTTCGCTTTAGAGAGTGATCACCGCAAACCTCTGCAAAAAAAACGCATTTCGAGAAAAGGGCCAGAACTCCGACAATTTTTCATATTTTTTTATAATTCAACTTGTTTTTTTTTTCCTTAAATACTACTAGCAAGAATTAGTTTTTGCTTTTTCAAATAAAATTAGCATAAAACCCTTGAAAAAATCACGAACGTAGCTCATTTTTCCGCCTCAACTTTGTATAGAACCCCTTAAGTAATCGGACAGTAAATTTTCTATCAACAAATTAACTATATTTTCTCATCAATTTAAGCGAGTTCTTAACGCATACAGGAATTTTTTGCTTTAGAAACTTTCGTAATTTCGGTTCCTTTTGAAAAATGTTTTCCTCATTTTGAGAAAAAAATTGACGCTGACAGCTGCGAAAGTATCAAAATGAACTTCAGTGAGCATTGACTACTTCAACATCATTTCTAAATTCAAGAATATGTGCACTATTTTATACAGAAACGTTTTTTCTCGGGTTGGATAGGAACAAGGAATGACACAATAATTTTTACTATCTGTACTGTTCGAACTGTATTGAAATATATCATACAACACTCTTTAGACCCTTTAGACAAAATTTTTTCCAATATAACTAATAAGAAATAGAAAGCTACTTATACATTATGCATGGCTTTTTTACAGTGAATTTGACCCCCCCCCCCTCCCCTCCATTGTTTATTAACAGAAAATATTTAAAAATTGTTTTACAAAAATTTTGTCACGGCTTATTTTACGTAGTGTTTGTTTTGTAGTATCTTGAAATAAGCTTTTTTTTCAAGGTGTAATATTCATTAGATATTATTTTTCAACATTCTAGATTTTTTATAACAAAATCGAAAATGAAACTTCAGAAATTTTCGTTCAAGCGAAAATTCCTGAAAATATTTATGAAACAATAATTATCATTATAGTTTTTTGAATAACTCATTGTCAGTAATTGTGATTCACTAGCGAAGTTTTTAAAAAATGCTCATATTCAGTTATTTTATTCTAAATAAAAATGCTGTAAAAACTGAAAGAGAAAAAACTAAAACTAAAAAAAAATTTTGATGATTTTGACTTTTTCCGATTATCGCGTGTGAAGCGAAAAATGAAAAATTGATGATTTCCGGCATTCTCGGCCGATAGCAGCCGATAGGCGCGGGCGAAGCGGGGAAAGGGGAGTTGGTGGTCCGGCCGATGGGCGCGGGCAATGTGGCGAAAGGGGAGTTGGTGGTCCCGGGCCGATAGGCGCGGGAGATGCAGGGAAAGGAAGGTTTGATGGTCCATGGATCACAAAGGATTAAAGCGCCGCCCTAGTGGCAATATCTGTCCCTAAGTCTCAATTTCAATAGAGTCGGACCGGGCTGGTAAGTATTATATCATTTTGTATCAATAAGACCATAACCTTTACTTTCATCAATATCATTATTAAATTT
This sequence comes from Platygaster orseoliae, assembly GCA_030522825.1. Lineage (NCBI taxonomy): Eukaryota > Metazoa > Arthropoda > Insecta > Hymenoptera > Platygastridae > Platygaster > Platygaster orseoliae. The sequence continues at coordinate 1,133 of JAPYZL010199195.1, read as the reverse complement.
AATATTTAGAATAATTAAAATATTTAACTTTTATAATCACTATTTATCTTTATTAAAAATTACATCAACTATATATCTACCATACGTAGGGGCACTATAAAAATACCTAGTTGTGAACGATCCACCCCTGGAGAGGACTTTTCGATTCAGAAAAATGTGAAAAAAATTTGGTTAACATATTATCCGTTTAAACTGGACCACCCTGTATATACCTATAATAATATATTTTTTGTTTTTCGAAAAATTTCAAAAATACTACGAATCCAGTTACCACACTTACCACACTATAATGTGGTTGATAGTTTAGTTAACTTTTTCGCACTTGAAAAGCCTAAATCTAGTAGAATCATTCAGAAACATTTTTTAAACTTTTCAATTACGAATAAATGATCAATTCTTATGAATTAAAAAGGTAAATCTGTCAAAATATTAAAACCAATTTTCTCTTTACTCGTATTAGGTTTCATTCTCAATTTTCATATAAATATTCATTTAAAATCACCTTTTTTTGGAGTATCAATATTTTCATTTCTGAATATCGGTTAAGATATTTGAATATTTGATATTTTTCAAAATATCGATATCCGATATTTCTAGTGAAATGTTGGTATTGCTAGTAAGAACTATTTTTGTATAAATCGGGTGAGTACATTTGCTCCGACAAAAATTTCCTCCGACACTTTTGTGACCTGCGCGCGCCTGCGCATAGGCACGATATCGATAATGCAGACCTACCTACATTATCGATATCCTGCGTGTGCACAGGCGCGCGCAGGTCACAAAATTGTCGGAGGAAATTTTTGTCGGAGCAAATGTACCATAGACCTTATAGTACATGGACTGGCCATTCACGAAATGTGATGGCTAAACACTGGAGATTGGACTCAGTCTTCGTTTTCATATTATACTTACTATATATACTGTAGAACACTATTACTATATATACAATACCATGTTATATATATTACGTATATATAGGTATACTACCAATGCGATGAAGACCGAGCCCAACCTCCAATGTTTGGCCAACCACTTTTGCTGGGACCACTGATCTGAATTATAACTGGATCGGCAATGCCGTCCTCCCACTCTTGGTCTCACGAGGGGTTTGATCGTCGGCCATCTTGGTTGAT
>JAPYZL010199170.1:0-12883 GCA_030522825.1 Platygaster orseoliae | reverse complement strand
CTTCATCTATTTTGCGTCTCAGACATATCATTATCGATAATATCGCATTTATCGATATTTTCGAGTCCGATATTTCGATACGATATTTTCGACGTCCCAATAATATCGCGATATCAATTATTGATATTTCAACCATCGATACGCATCCCTACTAGGGACGTATACATCGGTTAACTACTGACGTAAAAATATGCTTGTAATAAAAGAAGACTTTAACATTTGTGTCGCACCATACAACTTGACATACGAACGATACATAGCAGTGGCCCACGATTCCCCATGGCCCACAATTCCCCACTTTCCCCTAGTTCATAATTCACTAGTGAAAACTGAAATTTTCATATTTCCCATGAAAAGCTCTCACCTTGCTGTCACTAGTAAGTCGTAAAGTCAGTGCACTGAGTGCCATGAGCAACGTTCAAATTGAAGAAGCATCAGAAGAAAAAGCTAGAGATACCTACGAGAACTATATTGCTGATTTTATGTCGAAACTTGTCTTCAAAGAAACAGAACCCGAAATAACAGGTTTAATATATAAAAATAACAGATTTAAACAACTTTCTAAATGAAATTCATACTATTTCCAACTAGACGTACGTGTAACTAAATGAAATTATTATTTTTTGTTTATTTTTTGCCTGTGAAAGGAGACTGCAATAAATGATAAAAAGCTATTGTCTATGAGAAGTAGATTAAAAACCATAAATTATAAACAATTCAAGTCAATAATTTTATGGAAATTTTTCATGAAGATAATGTTTATATTTACTTAAACGGAGTCAAAACATCGAAGTATGTAAAAAAACAAAAAATTGTTGACTCGAAAGTCAAAAAATCATTATTCAAAATTATTTTTTAGCCCCCTAAATTGAATAATAATTTATTTAATATAATGCGTATGGTTAAAAAAAATTATATAGTAGATAAATTTGTATTGACAAACCGGAAAATTGCTACCTATTAATTAAAAGTCAATTATTTCGAACTTTATGTTTCATTAATTTTTAACGCTAATTTTTTTCATCGATTTACTACAGAATAAGAGTTAACAGAAAAATTCCAACAATCATAAAATTGAACAAATTTGTATTTGTAGATTTTCTGAAATCAAAAAAAATTAATGATATTGATATTTTGGAGGAATTTCGTTTAAATCCATGTAACAACAGTTAATCATCAATCAAAGTTTTTAATGTATGTCAGCGCAAATTTACTTTCTTCGTTTTGATGAAATTTTATGTATTTCTTGTACATTCTCTATTTCAGAATGTTTTTCGCTTGATTTTTTATTCGTCCAAGCAAACATTTGCTATTTTGGAATGATCAACACATTTTGAAGTAAATTTTCAATCCAGATAAAAAAATTCTATTTTCTACAATTCAACTGCCTAAAAATGCAGTGAATTCTTATTGTTCTTATAAATTAGACATTTATTTTAATAACAAAACAATTTAATATTTTCAAACATTTTTAACCAAAAACATCAAAATCACAAATCTTTTTAAATTCGAAGTTCTAATTTTTGTTAGTTGAATCTATACATATAAATATTTCTCTTTTGTTTACTTTTCAATTTTTGCAAACTCTTTTACTTCATCGAAAGTGTGTATTAAAATAATAATGATTAGAAAAAATTTCTCAATTTATCAACACAAATTTAAAGTAATTCAGTCAATTTGGTTTTTCGATACAAAATATTAAAAAATTTTTAAATCCCTCTATGTTAAAATCGAAAACTTCTTCGATTCTGAAATTTCAATATTTTGTTAATTCATAAACATAACTTTTTTCATTTCTTGCTTTTCTTAATCGCCATAAAAAATTAATATGATAAAATTTAAAATAATTGATTTTCGTCAGCCAATATCAATGTGTTACATTGTTTACAACATTACTTAAACAAACAAGAAAAATTTTTCCAACTTACCTTTTCTCAATCCTTTAACAACAGGAACCCTAAAAAACTCCAAATTCCCAAACTCCCCTCTATTAAAAACTAATTCACTTTTTCCCCAAAAACTTCTAAAATACAAACCAAAACCTTCTTAATTCCAGGAATAATCCTCGAGCACGAGGCTTTCAACACCAACATACCAACACGAGCTGACATAAAAACGCAGAGCAAAAAACTGTTAGAGGCCCAAATGCAACAAAACTAAGACAAATTTATTGAGAAAACTTCTCTGTATTGCAAATTACTAACACCAGCTCAAAAATGCTCTCCTCGTCCAATCCACACAATTCAATACATTTTCCATAATTTTCAACAGTGACAAAATTTTTTTTCCACGCTTCAAAGTGGCTCTTCCTCAATTTCGTTGATGCGACCAATTCCCAACCGATCTTTCTCAATTTTGGTAATCAACCACGATGGCATTGACCGATGGTCGATCCAATGCGCGTTCGGATATTTAAGAGGCGGCTCAGGTCCCTTAAACGGATGTGTCTTTTTAAGTTTTTCAACTAAAAACTCACGGTTGATGGCCTTGGGGTCCCTGTACTTGTCCATGTACAAATTGAAGGGCTGTTTCTTGGGGTACCATCTTTGCGGAGCCTGGTAAGGTTTGGGAAAATCGTACTCGAAACTTGGCTCCCTCATATCTGCGAGCAAAAAACAAGTAATGGTATTTTTGGAGAACTATATTATATATTATATATACTATATTATATACTATATTTTTTACTATATTTTTACTATATTTTTTACTATATTATATATACTATATTTTTGGAGAACTATAGGATAAAAGTAACTGTAAAAATTTTAAAAAACTGACTCAGAGTTTGGTGGAAGAAATCTGTGAGGGTCTGGTCCCAGTCGCACTGGAAAAAAGAGAGTCCCACAGGAGTCATGGCGTTTTGGTGTTTTCGGTAAAAGTCGTAGGTGTTCCAAGCACGTTTAACTAGCTCCAAACTGCAAGAAAACATGGTTAGTAAAACTCCACTTGGGCGAAAGAATTTTGTTTGTAGGATTTCGTTACCAAGGTTGATCCTGCTTGTATTCGGAAAAATCTATGTGCTTGTCCTGCTTGTAGAGGATGAAAATGTATCTGCAGTACCCGATCCCTCGACTGGGAATAGGCTGCAAGTAATCTACCAACTGCTCCCCTTTTTCTAGATCGTTGCCAGGAATGTTGCCCCTGGAAGATGAAAAATTACGTGCCAATTGAGGTTATAAGTGTTGGCCATGAATCCTACAATACCCGGAAAAGTCGTGTCGCGATAAACATTTTCTACTGTATAATAATTCAACATCAAGCTTATCATTACTTGACATAATGTGACTTTCTGTGCCCTTGTCGAAAATTTCGAATTTTTTCGTTAAAAATTCAAATAATTCAAATAATTAGTTTTCGACTGTTTCGCTCAGGACGGTTGAATATTTTAAAGATTACCAACAATTATAAAAATTATTAAGGTTTCTGAACATTTTTATAAGTTTTGTTAATTATGAAATATTCATTGAAATTAAAAAAAAATAATAATAACACGTTTATTCTACACCAGAGATCGTTGATATTTCCAACAATAGTAATCGAAAAATGTGTAAAATTATTAAAAAATTTTAAACAAACATTTGAAGGATAATTTAGATAATTATTTGTATAGAAAGTCCAAAAGCTTTGTATAATTTAAAGAAATGTTTATACACTTAAAGGGCTGTGTAAAATTTAAAAACCTGTAGAATACAAATAACAATTTTAGAAAAAAAAAATGTTTTATCTCGTACAGAGATAATCAATTATTTTAAAAACGTCAATGAGAGTCTAGCAATTTTTAGTCTAAAAAAGAAGTCTAGAAGTCTAGAAAAAAAGAGAGGAAAGTCTAGAAAAAGAGTCTAGAAAATTGTTTAATATCATGAATAATAAGAAAGATTGAATATTTTATAAAAAAGAAATAATTATAAAAATTCAAGAAATTACTAGGGTTTTCAAAAAAAAATAATAGATGATAAGATTGAGAAGAATTCCAGAAATTCCCTTAAAAAGTACAGATATTGAGTGTAGTGTACGAAGTTTCAACAGATATCTAGAAATATTATAAAAATGTGCAAACATTAAAATAAATTAAAAATGTTTAAGATGGTAAATATGTCTAAGTCATTTAAAAAGTTTTTTGTATTTCATTAAGGTGGGGGGGTAAGGGATAACTTGAAACAAAAAACACTTTTTTCGCTGATTTTTTACGGAGATACAGCACAAGCAAATTTATTCAAACTTTTTTTAAATTATAAAGCATCATCTAGAGAATATTTTTTAAAATTTTTGTAATTAAATATTGAAAAATAAGCCGGTGACAGAGCATTTCCCAAAACGTCTTTTTGAAAACACGTTGTACAGTGAACACTATAACTCGGCGTAGAATTATCGAAAATCAAAAAAGTTGGTCAATTTACTTGAAGTAAGAGTTAATTCTCCCCCCCTACACCGTTAGAAAGTTATTATTTTCGTTTTTCAACAATTCGTGGTCTATTGAAGCAAAAAAACGTGATTTTTCGCTAAATTTTCCGCCATTTTTTAAGTGAAAAATTACTTAAATATGAAAATAGAAAATTTTCAATAACGGAGGGAAGAGGCATTTCATACCATGAAAGTATGTTCCAAGTTTGAAAAGAATCGGTCGAGTATATTTTACAGAATTGTGTTCACGGACTCAAAAAATTGGTTTTCAGAAAAACGCATTTATAATTTGTTTATCACTCTAAAAATGAGAAAAAAAGTTTTTTTTGTGACACACTGAATCATTAATTGATTTGAAATTGTGACACAACATTTGCGAAACGTTAAACTTCAAGAAAACGTAAAAAAAGAAAATCGATTTTCTGAATCTGCTTATCCCTTACCCCCCCCCCCTTAAACGTCGAAAAAATTTTTTGGATTCTATAAACTTTTGATTATTATGTAAAATTATATTAAATTTTGAATATTTATAACACTGTCAAACCAAAAATTTTAATTCGTAAATTTTAATAACAATTCAGAAGTTTCAAAATTTCAAAAAATTGAAATACATTGAAAACATACAAGATTATTAATAAATCTGACAAATTCGGAAAATTTTTCGGATTCCAGGAAACGTTTATAAATTCTAGAGAATTTAGAGAACAGAGACATAATTGTTAACATAAAAATAAACATAAATACCCCAAAACTTTAATAACTGTGTGAAATCAAGAAAATTGTTTAAAAAAGTAATAATTTAGAAAATTCCGTTAAATTAAGTAACATGAAAAATATGAAGGATTGGCAACAATTCTGAACCATTTTTAAAACAAAGAGAACGTCAGAAATTGGTAATAAACTTTCCACATTATGCAAAGATGTATAATATTTTTTTCAACTATACCTAGTGTGTAAAGTTTCAAAAATTTTTAAATATCAAAAAACGTTTTATTGCACGGAGATCTTTCATTATTTCAAAGATTTCAATAATTATATGGAAACTGAAAATTTTGAGAAATTGCAACAAACTCAAAAAACAAAAAAATTTGAAAAGACTCAGTGAAAAGACAAACTGTATATAATATTCTCCAACTATTCAAAAAATTAATAAATATTTATTTGTACGAAGACCGTGGATAATTTCGAAGATTTAAATAAAAAAACATGAAAATATTGAACATTTTAAATATTCTAAAAATATGGTAAATTGTAAATATAGTCAAGAATTTAATAATGAAATTCGCGAAATCCTGGAATCTTTGTAAATATCGATAAATTTTGGAAAATTCTGAAAATCCCGTAAGGCTACAGAAACTCTACGAAAATTATACGAAAATTCGATTTTGGATTTGACATGGATAATCTCAAATTCCTAAAAAAAAACTTAAAAAATTAAAAAAATTTTAAATATTCAGACACATTCAGAATTTCAAAGATACTACGTGATTTTGAAATCTTTAAAAATTCAAGGAACTTCAAAAAATATTGATTCATTATCAAGGTTACAATAATTCAAAAAATTTTGTTGAATTACCAAAACTTTAAAATTTTATAAATTTTTTTTCAAATACTGAACAACCATTGCTTCACAAATCAAAAGGTGTAATGATCACACAGAGCCAAATAAAGATTTCCACCTTATTTTTGTAATATCTTGATTAATATTTCGACCTGTATCTAGTCCTCATCAAGATCTTTATAAAAAATTTTTTTATATAAACAAATATTACAAAACACATATAACATAATCATTCCCAAATTATAACTTACAATAGTATTAAATCCTTCTATCTCAAAAAAAATGATTAATGTCGATAAATATCAGGTGTAAATTAACCATTGTGAAAAAGTAGAAAAAACAATCACAAATAAGTAACTAAGATCAATAAAATCCCTTTTTCTCTCTTCCATCCTCATCTCATCAAAATTATAAAAACCTCCAGAAAATGTACTTCTTGTGCTTACGGTAACACATATTGATGACGACTAACTCTATTAAAATCTTTGTTTCTTTGATTAATGGTAGAGATGACATAAAATGCAATATCCTTAGGAAGCGACAAATTTAATACAGAGTGAACGTAGAAATTGCCAAAAAACTTAGACAAAGGCACAGTAAGTCTGTGCTGTTACGTAGAATTACGAAAACAAGTAACAAGTTTTATCTCAAAAAATACCTCCACCAATTATATTTTATTAAATTCAATGAACTTAAATCGGGCCTTGTAATCTATGACCCAATTAATAAGTCCCGAATTCACAAGGCCCAAGTTATTTTTGGGCCTGATAAATTAGGAACCTGAAATGGGACTCAGTGCTGGGGCCCAATCCAGAAGGCCCAAAAATAATTTGGGCCTGATGTATTGGGAACCTGAAATTTGGGATTCACTATTTGGGCCCAATCCAGAAGGTCCAAAAATAATTTGGGCCTGATGAATTGTGAAGCTGAAATTTGGGGCTCACTACTAGGGCCCAATCCATAAAGGCCCAAATTTCATTGCACTTTTTCGTTGCAGGTGCATAACTTTTTACCCCCCCTACTATACCAAAACGCAGAGAAAGACGTAGTTCTATATCAAAACATGGAAATAGTGTACTACTGGCTTCAATTTTGAAAAAAGGCAACTTACATGAACCAATGACAGGACTCTTTTGCCGAGGGAGCCAAAACACCATCAGGCGTCGTCAGAAGGAGAGTGTAAAGAGAACCTTCTTCTGCTGGATAACTGACAATGGGTTTATTCTGAGTTTCTTTGGGCTTGAGAACGTTGCCACAATAAACCCTGGCCAGATATTCTGGGTCATTGAAATCGTAGTCAACCTGGAGCCTCACTACAGGGTGAAAATACGCTTCACCATACAAATCTTGGAAAATACCATAATGAGTGGCTATCGTCTTCAGACGCTTTGGGCCTTCTATTTTCAACCATTCTTCTCGTACATCCTCCAAATCCACAACAACTGTGAATTGAAGAAATTCCTGCTATTGCTTTTTTCCATTCAAGTGAAACGAATATGAAAAATTATAAGTTTTTGTTCACTTGAGCAATACTCACGCTCTCGTAAACGAGATTTCTTTTCCAACTCTGGATTTTTGTTGTTCTTTGAAGCAAGTCTCATAAGAATAGTTGGGATTTTCTTTTCAGGATCTTTAGTGAGCGGCATGCCAATGTCGACATCGTAATAAATGTTCGGATCTTTGTACTTGAGTTCTGAAATTAAGTTTTTAACTGGTTTGAAAAACATGATTTATAGCAGGGATTAAAGAACCAAAATAGAAACTATTTGAACTTTTGAATTAATTAATATGTGATTAGGAAATCCTGAAATTTGTTTTAAATTCTTTGGATTTTCGAGAAACATTTTCTATTTCCGAAATTTTCTAAAAAATCATGATGTTTAAAATTATTTTTTCGGAAACTCCAAAATTTTAGTTTCAGATTTATGACAACGGAAAAATGTTATTAGTTTCAGTACAATATAAACAAAAATTTTTTTCAGTTTAATATAATGAGAAAATGTTTTTTTATTTGGAAATTTCTCTAGAAATTGATGATCTTACAAGAATAATTTGTGATCATTAATTTTCTATTAATTGCTTGAAATTCCAAAATTCATTTCAAGTAATTAAAAGAAAGCTCATCACTTCTAAAATATTTAATTGTCGTTTTTTTTATTCAAAATTTGTTTGAAATTATAAAATCTTGAAATATACTAATTTTCAACAATTTCAAGAAATTTGTTCATATTGAAATATTGTTCCAGGAATTATTTTAAAAATAAGAATTATTTGAGATTGTTTCCTGGAAACTTTCAGCAATTGAGGAATATGTTCATGAGAATTAACAAAATTACCATAATCTCAGAAAAAAATTTTTCAACATTGTTAAAAAATTTACTGAAAAATCATAATCTCATGGAAACTATTTAAAATAATTTTTTAGGAAACTTTTTATTTTAATTCAATGAGAAAATTGCAAAATATTAATAGATTGTTGACGATTTGTAAAAAATTTTTTTATTTGGTAATTTCTCTAAACACTTATGATCTTACAAGAATAATTTGTGATCATTTACTGTAAATTACTTGAAATTTTGAAACTCCTTTCTGATAATTAGAAAATTTTTTATAGCTTCTTGAAACGTTTGATTCTAATTTTTTTGAAATTCTGAATTATTTTGAATAAATATATATATATATATAGATTTTAAACGGTTTCAAAAAATTTTATTCAAACATTGTTCCAGGAATTTATTTTTAAAATAAAAATTATTTATTAAAATCGTTTCCTGGCAACATTTTAAAATTAAGAAATATGTTGATTAAAATTAACAAAATTTGCAAGGCCCAGAAAATAATTTTTTCTGCATTGTTTGATAATTTTTGTTGCATTCTTTGAAATTGGAGAATCTTGAAATATAATAAATGAAATATTTTTAACGATTCCAAAAAATGTGTTCATATTTAAACATTTTTCTAGATATTAATTGATTAAATAAAAATAATTTAAGATCGTTTCCTAGAGATTTTTCACAATGAAGAAATACGTTTATTAAAGTTAACAAAATTTGCAAGTCTGGGAATATAATTTTTTCTGCATTGTTTGATAATTTTTTTGCATTGTTTGAAATTTTAAAATGTTGAAATATATATGATTTTAAACAATTTCAAAAAATGTTTTCATATTTGAACATTTTTCCAGATATTAATTAATTAAATAAATATTATTTGCGATTGTTTCCTAGTAACTTTTTTTAATTAGGAGATATGTTTACTAAAATTAACAAAATTTGCAAGTCCCAGAAAATAATTTTTTCTGCATTGTTTGATAATTTTTATTGCGTTGTTTGTAAATTTAAAAATCTTAAAATATAACTGATTTTAAAGAATTTCAAAAAATTTGTTTATATTGAAACATTTTTCCAGACATTAATTAATAAAAAAAAATGAATCAAGATAATTTCCTAGAAATTTTAATATTTAAAAAATAGGTTTATTAGAGTTAACAAAATTTGCAAGTCCCAGAAAATAATTGTATCTAAATTGTTTGATAATAATACTAATTTAGACAATATCAGAAAAACCTCCAATACCTTTAAATTTTTTACAATGCCAAAGAACTGTTTCTAACCAAAGAATTCCAATCGGATATTTGGACGTGAATTTTTAGCGAACTGTGAATAAAATATCGTATTGCGAGTTTTGGAAATTGCTTCTTTTGACGAAACGTTTACAACCCTCGTCTTCGCCTCAGGCTGCAACCTTTCGTTTCGTCAAAACAGGCATTTCGAAAACTCGCAATAATATACTATTACAGACACTTTTCACGAATTAGAAATACATCTATCATGATTTTTAAAAAAATTGAACGCTTCAAAAATAAATATTTGGCTACTTTAATATTATTCGAAAATCACACGTAAAATTATTAAAATAAATTTAATAAATTGATTAATAAATAATTAAATCGTAAATAATAAATTAAGTTATAAAATAATAATGAATAATGATAAAATAAACATCATAAATGATAATAATAGTAAATAATAATAAAATAATATAAAATTAAAAAATTAATAATTAAAATTAAATCAATTAATATAAAAAAATAATTAAAAAATTAAAATTAATATAATAAAATTGAATAGATAAAATAATAAATTAAAAAAATAATACAAATAAATTAAATAAAAATCATAAGAATATTTTTTCACATTCATTATCAGAAATTTTCTTCACTTTTTCAAGTTTCGAAATCCATAATCATGGCATCTACTTTTGAAAATTATTAAAAATTATCCATCACCCAATTTGCAATGGATTACTAAATATAAACAAAATTCCTAATAAACAGCTAATTTCGTAGATTTTCATATTCATAAGATTATATTTTTAATTTTAATTTTACTATATTTTAATTTTATTATATATTTAAATATTCTACAAGTGTATTATTGTTATTTTAATTAACGTGTAATGTAAACGAAAAAAGAAAAGTATTCCAAAAAGTGTCAAACTAACCTGCAAGACGTTCCTTCAATGATTTTGCATAAGCTGGATGTCTCCCGTGTGTGACATACGCGAAACGACTTTGTTGTCCTGGCACTTTAATCAGAATAGCCGAAATATTCCGCAACAAATTACTCGTCATTTTGCAATTCTTAAAAAGTTGTTTTTCTCATCTACGAAACTACTACATCGGCATTTTGTTTACAAATGCTCGAATGACATTTCCAGGGGTCGTGGACTAGATAGGAAATCTTGGCAAATGGATTTCGCTGATTTCGCATGTAATAGTTGGTAGATAGCGTTAGTTCCTCATACAACTATATATCTATATATTTTATGGGTTAATATATATAGATATATAGTTGTATGAGAAACTAACTTAACCATATAGTACATGGACCGCTCGTCGCCTATCTTGTTGTACGCTGAAAATCGTGATACACACATGAGACAAGTTGTTATTTCCAACCCCTTAGCAGCAACACAATTGTCTGCTGCAGTGCTGTCAACTACTGCACACAATTGTATTACTACTATAGGGTTGGACATAACAATTTGTCCCATATGTCTGTCACGTTTTTTCGGTACCCGACGAGCGGTCCATGTACTTTTAAGGAAACTAACGCCATCTACCAACTATCACATGCAAAATCCAGTCAGATCATTTGCCCGTGTTTTAACATAGGAGTTCTCGACCCCTGGACATTTCCGGATAATATCGTGATATAAGGGTTGCCAACTTTATTCCCTAAACGTGTGAATTCTAGGGACCCCACAAATTTTGAGTTAATTGAGAAGTTGCATGATGGGAAAAAAATCACATTTAGTGACATATGTATCAATTATTTAAAAAAAAAAATCAAAATGTATTTTTTTTCTTTGAAAAACGGTTCTATTTTGGAAGATTTGTGAATTTTGAATTTCGTATACATATATAGATATACTGAGCATGTGAATGACGTCACTTGATTTGACGGTTACTTTTCAAATTGACGTGTCTCCGCAGTCTCCGTCAATTTTTGAGATATTACACAAATACGTATCTGATATTTTTTGATAAACAAACAATATCATTAATACAAAAAATTGAAATAAAAAACCAGTGTTCATAAATCTGCCACGTAACAAAGACAAACTTATGTTTTGCTCAACGCTAGAAAAAGACCGACAATCGATACTTATGAACACTGAAAACGTCGATACTATCGATATTTACTTCGATATTCGATTATTTTCACATTCTTCAAACTTCAGACTTCAGATTGCCAAAACACTTCAAAAAAGAAAATATTGCAAATCACTGCAAATCACTCAAAATGGCAACAGCTCAAAAAGACGTTTCTGCTTATTTATCTCAAAAGCAAAATGTGGCCGACAAAGATTTGGCAGCCGAGTGGACGGAGTTGGAAGAGCTGTACAATAAAAAGTGAGTTTCGTTGGGTTTTGAAAGAATTTTTACACCGAATGTTTTGATAAAATAATGACTTGCAGGCTTTGGCATCAATTGACACTGAAACTCCAAGTATTCGTCAAACACCCAGAACTCCAGCAGAATGACAACCTGGTTCAACTTTACCACAATTTCTTATCCACGTTCGAGAGCAAGTAAGTGACTTTTGTGTATTTTTGTAAGGTTCGAAGAACATAACCTTCAAATACTTGGCAGTAGCCCTGAAGAATTGAGAAATTTTTTACTATGGGAAAATTTTAAATGTCATCAAAAAATTAATTTTTGAGTTTAACTTGATTGTAATATTTGAATGTTGAAAATTTCAAATTGTTATTGAATGCCATGAATATTTATCTTTATTTTGTTTATTATTAATATTATTTATAGTGTATATATATATATATATATATATATATATATATATATATATAATATTAATAATGCAATTGTATAATTTGCTAATAAAATATTATATTTGTATTTTATAATTCTTACTCAATCTTTGCTTATTCAAAATTTGCGGTATTTCTGAATACTAAAGCTTTTTTCTAACTCATTTTTTTTACAAAAATTACAAATGTTGAAAATTTTTAATTGTTATTGAATGCCATGAATATTAATTTTTATTTATTTTATGCAATATAAATATTATTATAATATATTATTGATATATACAATAATATAATAATAATAATACAATTGTATAATTGGTTAATAAAATATTATATTTGTATTTTATGATTTATACACAATCTTTGCTTATTCAAAATTTGCGGTATTTCTGAATACTAAAGTTTTTTCCTGACATTTTTTTTTTACAAAAATTACAAATGTTGAAAATTTCAAATTGTTATTGAATTCCATGAATATTTATTTTTACTTATTTTATTTTTTAATAATATTATATATATTTTTGATATATATATATATATATATATATATATATATATATATATATATATATATATATATATTTATAT
>JAPYZL010199143.1:0-12497 GCA_030522825.1 Platygaster orseoliae | reverse complement strand
TCATAAATCCCGGATCACAGGGAAGAAAGTTGCCTGATCCGTGATTAATGAATGTTTCTCAGGGTTTTTGTTGATATTTCCCGCTGATTTCCGAGTACTTCAAAAAGGGGCTTTTGTTCCCGCATTCCATAGAAAGAAGGTGGCCTTTTTTACGGATGCATGGGAAAAAAAATATTAGTTTCCTTCTTTCGAAATTCTACTATGTTTATGTAGTTGACGTTGGCTAATTTCATTGCATTATAGAAATAATTTTATTGGAAAAAATTTTTTTACTCTTCTCTCGTAATTTCATCAGTTTTTTTCTAATTCTGTTACTTGCAAGGTGCAATCAACGAATAATTCTTACCTTTATAATCTGATAGTCACTGGCTACCTGCTCCTTTAATTTTAATTTGGGTTTTAATTCATTATGATTTTATTGTATCGATGCATGTTCTTTTATGTAACAGTTAAGCCCTTTTTTTTAACATAATTCAAGCAACACATAATTTTTTTATCAATACTTGACTATAAAATTTTTAAATATTTCCTTACTTCATTTAGTTTCATGCATTAAAAAAGTTTTATTTTTACGTTTTTATCAGCCTATTTTGAACGTTAAATAAATTTTTGTTGGAACGTGATTCTTACAATATAACCTGCAAATTCCGGCAAGGTTTATTAATTCAAAAAAATTATTGCAATCAGTTGTACTCAATATGACATTAATTGCAAGAAAAAGTTCTTAGTTATTTTACCCTCATTTACTTGTATGCTTAATTTTGAAATTATTATGTATTTTTAAATAAAGTTGCTAATTACTCATTACAATTAATCCAGTTATTTAATAGGAAAATCAGAAAACTCCGTTCGCATACTGTTTTCCACATTTAAAGTTGAATAAGTTGCATGTAATTTTGCAAGTTAAGCTTTCCATGCGTCAAACTTCATGGCCCTTGAGAAAGAAGATTCATGAAAGTTTCAGAAATTTCGTGAACCGATAATGGTAAGAAATGGTAATGTCAGTAAAGATGTTTCATACAAAAACTTGTTACGTGATAAAAACTTACAGAGCTAACAGACGAGGAGTCACCGCCATGTTTGCTACCTCTTTTGCTGTCCCTTGAAAGAGATCTTTGTCTGTCGAGGACTATCGGACAAATGGCCGTAGGCGGAAGAATATGTGACGCGTATTCACCGAGGTTGCATTCTGGGCGAATTTGTGAGACGCACTTGTTGTGCAACTAGGGCAACAAAGTTGACATTTCTTTTATCATTTAATGCGAATTTAGAACTCGCAGAAAAGAGTTGGCTCTAACAAGGGGAGAGAAAATTTTCACTATGAAAACGATAAGGAACATGAAGAAAAGTACGTGGATTTTGTTATTATTAAAATATCATACGATTTTCCGATTCCAGTAGGTGAAGTAATATTTATTTTGAAAAAGAGGGAATATTTGAAAAGGAGGAAAATTTGTACTGACTGTCAGCTGGCACCAACGGCAATGAAGACCAGTAATCCCGTTGTAGCTTTTGATTGTTTTTCTACATTTGGAACATTTTCCGTGACAGTTGCCTTCCACCCAATGATGGACCATTGTTTGCGAAGTTTTCTTGCTTTTGACGTAAGTCGCTATGCACGACGCTGGAGCTCTTTGAACGCATCTCTCGTGGACAGTGTATTTACAAACTGGAAAACGATGTTTTTTAGAATGATAACATTTGGAAATTTTGATTTATAAATTTTGGCTTGTATGGCTTTACCAATAAATTTGAAATTTTTAATTTATTTTGGTAAAGCTACAAATTTCAAAATTTAGAAAAAAAAAGAAACTTCAAATTCCAGCTAAAGTCACCAATTTTTCAAACAAGAATCACAAACTTTACTTCACTCGAATAGAGTGAGAATCCTGCAAATCAAACTTGAGTGGATTATCACTCTTAAAAGATTGAAATTTCACTCTAAGCAATTTAGAGAGTGGGGGCAAAGGTTCAGAGGATAACAAGTTCTATTTCGGAAACGAATTTCACAGGCGCACTTACAAACACAGCAAAGGCCCTTTTTCCCGAGACCGACGAGCATGTTGAGGCAGAGATTACAGTAAGCTGGCTTGCTGAAGTGCTTCAGCCTCCACAGATGATTTCCGTCTTCTTTGACGTGTGAATCTAAGCCCAGCAGCACCAAAAGCGGTATCGTCGTCAGACCACCTCGTTTCCATTCTTCCAGAGACACCGTGCCGTCCGCGTCGTAATCGATTTCGATCATCATGTCCTGAAGAATCTGCGGCATGATAAAAGCATTTTTTTTCTCAGAAACTACATTGGAAAAATGTCAGACGTCTAAAGATTTTTGTTATTTAACCTGAATGTGCAATGGACTAGATAGTTAAATATTTTTAAGAGAAATATATTTTTTTGTGGGTTGGCAGTCACTTTTTCCAATCCGTATTTTTTACTGGATTTATTTTCCACCTTATTATTTTTCCAAAGTCCCTTTTTTCCACCTTATTATTTTTTTGACAATTTAGCCTTCAATTTGAATATTCATGTTGACAAAGTTTACAACGTTGCAGAATCGCACGAGAATTTTTTTTCTGAAATTTGAATTATTGATTCAAAATTTGAATCAGAGTTTTTGAATTTAGAATTCAAACTTTAGAATTTGGTATCAGAATTGCTGAATTTAGAATTCAAATTGCAGAATTTGAATCGGAATTGTCAGAATGTTCAAATTCTTGAGTTTTTTTCACTGAATTCAGTGAATTCTTGAATTCATAATTTGAATTCAAAAATATGAATCAGAATTTTTAGAATCCAGTGAAGTTTCAACAGGGAATTCTTTCAGTTTGTTCTTTCTTTCAGTGAATTCTTGAATTTTTCTAGTGAATTTTCGAATTTATAATTTGAATCACAATTTATGAATCTAGAATTGAAATTTCAGAATTTAATTCAGAATTTTCGAAATTAGAATTTGAATTTCAGAACTTGAGTAAGAGTTTTTGAATCTAGAATTTCAATTTCAGAATTTGAATCAAATTTCTTGAATTCTTGAATTTCTTTTACTCAATTCTGTGAATTCTTGAATTCATAAATCAAATTAAAAAATATTAATCAGAATTTTCAGAATTCAGTGAAGTTTCACAGTGAATATTTTAATTTGTTCTTTTTTTCAGTGAATTCTTAAATTTTTCCAGTTAATTTTCGAATTTGAAATTTCAATCAGAATTTTTAAATCTAGAATTAAAATTATAGATTGTAATTCAGAATTTTTTAAATTAGAATTCAAATTTCAGAATTTGAAGAAGAGTTTTTGAATCTAGCATTCAAATTTTAGAATTTCAATCAAAATTTTTGATCTCAGAATTCAAACTTTAGAATTCGAATAAGAATTTCTGAATATGGAATGCAAATTTCAGAATTCGAATCAGAATGTTCAGAATTTTTGAATTCTTGAATTTTCTTCACTAAATTCAGTGAATTCTTTAATGCAAAATTCAAATTTATGAATATGAATCAGAATGTTCAGAATCCAGTGAAGTTTCACAGTGAATTCTTTCAATTTGTTCTTTCTTTCAGTGAATTCTTGAATTTTTTCAGTAAATTTTCGAATTTATAATTTGAATCAGAATTTTCAAATCTAGAATGGGAATTTCGTACTTCAATTCGGAATTTATAAAATATTAAATTCAAAGTTAAGAATTTGAATCAAAATTCTTAGAATTTTTGTATTCTTGAATTTTTAAAAATTTCCTTGTTAGGGGCTTCGTCGAATTTTTTTTCTTTTCAAGGTTTCACATTATTTTTGGGAAATCTCTGAAAAAAATTTTAGTGTTATTTGTCACATTTAAACTTTATGAAATTAAACGTTTGAACATGAATATTCGAACTATTTTTCTCATTCTTTTATTTTCTCGAGTTATCATACTGCACTTTCAACTGTTAACAATTACTTTAAGGGGTGTCATTTTCTCGTGTTTTTTTATTACATTCTTATAGTAAAAAATATCTTATAAATTTTCTCTTATAATTTTATAAGATAAAATTTTATATTTATATATTTTTATCTTATAATTTTTATAATTTTATCTTATCTTATAAATTTATAAAGTATAATATCTTTATTATCTTTATAAGATATAATATCTCATAAATAAATAAATAGTATCTTCCTTTTTTGGAAGAATTAAGAGCTGAACAGAGTGATACGGAGACAATGTTACGACAATTGGATGTAGGCCAGAATATAACTAAAACTATTCGAACACATTATCGCAAAAAATTAAGGACCGAGTTTATTATATTGTTGAAAAATATAGTGAAAATGGTACAATTTTAGATTATTTACGTACCATCGGGCATCACATACAACTTCAACTTTTGGAAATTCTATATTTTGTGCGAAAATTTTATATTTACCACACTTTTATAAAATTTTACATGTTTTTATTTTCTACGCTTTTGTTGGAGATGTGATGAAATTGGAAAATAAAAAAATTGGATATTACAGTTGTTGGAAATTACATAATATGGAAAAAAACCGTCATTTGTAAGAACAATTGTTGGAAATTACGGAGTGGAAATCCTGAAGTAGAAAATACGGATTGGAAGAGGTGTCCTACAATCTTTTTTGTGGTGTTCTTTAGTTCAATAAACTACTCTTTTGTATATCCAATTCTCTGTAAAGCGCCATCGAAGTGCAAAAGAAGACGAAGAGAGTGACAGTCGGACCATTTTTCAATCCCCAGGATAATGTTTCAGATGAAAGAATGTTCTCTGGGGATCTTAATTTTCGCAACATCTCGGTCTTGGATAATTTATCTTTCTTTAAGGCGAAATTAATCGTCGTTAGTCGGGGGTCGTCGATTAAGAGACGTATATTCCCTCCGCACCGACAACTTTTTTCCAATCCACTACGTAGCAAAACACGCAAGCTTAAGTACATCAACTCAACCTGTCACGTCGGTTTGTTCTCCAAAGGAAAAAATTTTCTGCCGAGTAAGAATCTCTGACGTTAACAGAGATTTTTTCTTCTTGTTAGCGGAATTTCAGAGAGTGTTTGTTGAATCATTCAGGGAGCTCGTTTTCAAGGGAAGAAGATACTCCAGAACGTAATGTTATGTAAGTGAAAGGATTAAATTCTTTTGGAATGGCGTGAAAAATTGTTCTATTTTAAGGTGGAAGCAATGAACGGGAGAATGTGTAATCTGTGATTTTCGTTATATTAAAACTTAGCTGAATATTATGAAAAACATTTTGAAGTTTACGACTGTTATTTTTTTACTGTTTGTCAATCTCGAAAAAAACGTCGATATTCAATTGATAGGCTCGACTGTTTCATGTCAACATGTTCTCAAAAGAATTATTCTTGCTCGTGTTCAAACATTAAACCTGAAAAACGTCGATCACATGTTCACTGACATTTACTAGTAAGTGACGTGAAAAAGTTGCGTTTCCGAACCATTGAATAATTATCGAAAAAATATTTCGCGAAACACGCATGAATATTCAGCTTTTCTCTGCGGATCGCAAAATCGATCAAGTATGAGTTCGATGGGATGTATCAATAACAAAGTCATCCATAAATACACAAACAACATTGTAAAGGCCTTCGAGTGCATCCCTGAACGCAACGAAAATTGTGCGACCTAATTAATTAAATTTGTAAACAGAGTGCTTGACATTTAAGCGAAGATCGTATTAAAAATAAACTTTGGAGGGGGAATATTGTCGATACAGTGATACTTAAATTTATGATATTATGTAGTAGTTTTTTTGGAATTTCGTTACAAATCTTTGTACTTTTATTTATAAATATTATGTCACTCTTTAGAGTAAATATTTAATAATCAGACTCTAGAACTTATGAAAAAAATTAGGACCTCAAACACAAAAATCTACTGATTTGCGAAGTTATGAATCCCTCGCATTCCACGGAAAAAATGAAAATCGGAAAGTCGTAAATTCATTCTAATGAAAATTCACGCCGTAGATTGCTCGGGTGTCCATAAATATTCGCGATCGTGCCCAACTCGTCAGGTCGACTCACCGGTTTCAATTCCGAGACGTCCCAGCCAAGATATTCGGCCACGTTCATCATCTGGTTGACGATGCAATCTATTTCCTACGGACGAAATCGGCGATGATGAAAAAAAAGCTGCGTTGCGAGTTGCGGGGGCGATCGATAACATGGCGCAATTTATTTTCCGCCCCGTGCAACCACTTTGCAGCGGCGACAAATGAAATTGTGCCAGTGTATCTACGACGCGCAATTCCATTCGGTGATTCCTAAACGTTTGTAATATCAAAATTTTCCGATAGAAGAAATTTTAGGATCCGGATAAAAATCTGAGAAAACTTGTAGATTCCACGAAAGAGCTTTCACTTCTGACGTCGAAAATGCTTGGAGTGAATCAGATTCGGAAATTATACGAACAAGTTTTACGATTGTTTTTCGGGAAGAAAGTGTAACTTTATTACGCTAATAAAATTGCAGATGTTGCTTGGTTTTTGAGAAAAGGCTTTTTTTACAGTTGATTGTATTCAAATCGATAGAAGTTTTTTCCTATACTGTTAAAGATTGAAAATTTGCGATATATTTATGGGGTATTTTATTATATTTTGCATGGAAGAAATCATATGATTTACGAAAATTTTTTTCATCATTATTCATAAGCTTATTATTATTTTATCAAAATGTTCCAGTATCAATAAAATATATAATATATACTATATAAATATAATATACTAGAAAAATATTAATAAATTATTAAAAAAGGTACATATTATAATTTTATAGAATAATAGATAATATTATAATATTTAAATGCATTTGTTATGTAGTGTTCATTAAATTTTTTTCAATAAAATAATTATTCAGAAAAATATTATCATTGTGATTTTATTGAAACATGTTATTATCAATATAATAAAATTATATATGTATACGTAGTACCTATATTATTTAATTTTAAATATATGAATATCACACATTTTTTTCAAAAATCAATTCATAATATTATTATAATATAAATATTTTCTACAATAATGTAATATATTAAATTATATATTATATACTCACTATGTTGTAATAAATAACTTTTTTTTCCCAAATAACTTATTACAAAAATTTTATTAATAATATTCTATTAATATAGGTTATTATGATCATAATGTAAATGTATGATATCTATGCAATACGTTTTCCTTCAATATCTTTGAACATGTATAAATTAGTTAATCATATATCTCTATTAATATTATAACATTATAATCTTATATAAAAATGTAATATATTAAATTATATATTTCAATGCCTGTTATATATGGTATTTGATAATTTTTTTTAAACAATTGTCCAGAAATATTTATACATTATTTATTTCTTTTTTATCACTATTTGGTACTTATAAGAGACTTCGTAAAAAAATTTTGTATATACATGCAAGGTCATTTTACAGAATCAAATTTTAAATCATATTAATTTTATCGATTTCTTTGAAATTATGCGAATAAATGTAGAAATTAGTTTAAAAATACACTTTTCTTCTATTTTTTGCTAAAGATCTTTTTTTGTCGAAAATTCTTAATTATCCATTTCGCGTCGTCGAACTTAAAATAACCTCACTTTTATAAAAAAATATTGTTCAAATCCCTATTTTTCATCGAAAAATGTATGAATGTTAATCAATAACTTTTTAAAAAGTGTTCGAAATCAGGGAAATTTTCTCAATTCATAATTTTCAATATTCCCTGAAACATTGCTGAGTTTTTTTTAGCGTAAATTAAAAATATTTAAAAAATTTTCGAGTCCAGAACTTTTATATGGTTTATTTTTTCGTTTTTTTTTATTATTATAATTTTTATGTTTATATATTTTGTGTTATTATTATTATAATTATTATTAATATTATTAGATAGATAATATCATATGAATATATTTATATTATATACATATATATATTATATTATATATATTATATTATATACATTAATATACTTTATATTTATTAGAGAATAATAAATACATTATATTATTTATAATTATATTTTTATCTTATAATTATAACTCATGATTATTTATTCATAATTTTCATTTTTTTAATTTCATTTTTATATATTGATATATTTTATATATTTATATATTTTATATATTTTATGTACATTTTTATAGATTTATATATTTTCTATTATATGTTGAATTACTTGGAATATGACATGTAATCAAGTTTTCGTGCTCATCACCTACTAGTTACTTTTATAAACGTATTTATTTGTGTAGACTTAACTAATAATCAATCGAATTCCATCAAATGCATTAAAAATGCCAAGACACTCGAAAAGCTGCATAATTATTCTAAAATTTTTCGAATGTCAGAGTCAAGAAAAAATATACATTCTGGAAGCGAATACAGTTATTGAAAATTAAATTCTAAAATCCTAAAAAGAACAGTTGCTCGAGAATGGTGTTTCAGAAAAATAAAATCGCAAAATTTTTTCATTTTACAGCAGCAGTTACTATTGTAATAATACATGAAATATTACTCACGTTGGTATCAAGAACGCCGTTACCGTCAGTATCGTACAATCGGAACATGACTGGAATATCGAAAGAAATGTTGCTCAATAACATTAAAACGTTTTGCCACAAAATCCTAGTCATAAAATGTGCGAGGATTTTCGAAAACGTGTAGGATAAAAGTTTGAGAAAAAGTAATTGGTGGTTTTCAAGTTTTATGACTGTAGTTAAAAGCAGGAAAATGGAATTTGCTGGAGTAATAATGTAAGTAGCATTGAATAGAGACTCACATTCTAATTTATCTTCGGGTCTTCCAGCCTCCAACAAAGAAAGGTAACAGACGATATCTTTGAGACTCACTTTCACAGAGTTAACATCTATCGAACTTTGCTTCCTAACGAGATGTCTCCTTTCTGCAAAAATAATCCGCAAAGTTAGTTCAGCTCTACACCGAGGTATTTCAATCCAGCAAGTTTAATCAACCGACATTCTGCATAATTCCTATTCGTTAAAATATAATCAGAACAGTTTTTAACGACGGGTAGTTATTTTATCATAAAGATAAACGTTTACAAAACGTAGTGTTTTCTCAATAGTAATTGCGCGTTTCTGAAAAGTAAGATTATTTGCGGGAAAAGTTGGAAGTGAAATTGGAAATTGAATGTTTTTTAGAACTTTTCCAAGCGTTTTTACAGGATTTTTTGAGGTTTATTGAAAAACTTGGAATAATCGCAATAATTCAGAAAATAAGAAAATTTAGGAATATTCAAAGAATAGAAAATTGCATCATTCAAACTAAATTTGAAAACCCTTTCGAACTTAGATAGAAGAAAAAAAAATTTAGAGTTTCCAAAAAGTATTATCAACACTCCGACTTTTAAACTATGTAAATTAATTTCCAAAAGTTTCACTCGTGACGTTATTTTCAAGTTATACATGGTTAATGAATAAATATCTGATCACCACTATATTATGTGTGGTTTCCATTTCTGCCCATAATTTTCTAATCCACGAAAAATTTGACATTTTTTCATTCAAGTAGATTATTAATTTTATATGTTGTAATTCTATGTTTATCGACTAAAAAAAAAGTTCTATTCATTATAACTTTGGATATCGTGAAAAAAAAAAAAAAACTGAAACTACATTTAGGGCAACAACATCAGCACATAGGAGAAGATGTGCTGCACCTAGTAAAGTTTTCGGAAAGTTTTATTTTTAAGCCTTAAGGAAGTGTAAAACTTGCATATTCTGTTTGTGGTAAGGACATCTTTACTAAGTTTCCCAAAGCTTTTATCATAAAGTTTTTAATTAGATCAGTATTTAGTTGAAAATTTCGTGGAGCGAAATAACATTGAAGTAGTTTTTTTATTTAAGAATGTAAAATTGATGAGGAATCTCAAAAATCTGAATGTTTCAATGTCATATATCTAAATTCAAAGTTATTCAGTACATATTGGTGTTTACTATTAAAGTGAAATAATCTCAAAAAAAACTTATTGTTGAATGAAAATTGAGATGAAAACAGTAAAAACCCTTCCGCGAAAGAAACGATAGTATTACTACACCAAGAAATCTAAAAAATTGCTATTTTCAACTTTTCAATTGTAAGGAATTATCGTAAATTTTCGAAATTGACGTGTCAATAGAAAAAAGTTACATGAAATAGACGTTTGAGTAAAACATCATTCCTAGGAAAAATTACCGCTTCAAGTAATTATACTTTTTTTGGCTACAATTCGTCATTGAGTATTTAGCGAATCTAACTAATGGCGTAACTACACCTGCTTTGGATATACATACTCCACTCCGGAAAATAGGACCTCTGCCTTCATAGCTCTTCCCCTCCCCCAATTCAATGAATTTCGGCTCTTTTAAGGTTTTGAGATATTCATAAATCTCTAAGACGCTTCTCAAGATGTCATATTTAAAATTCTAAGACACTTCCAAGTGTCTTTTTCAGAATTCTTAGACATTCTCTAATATCCAAGATACTTGCTCAAGTGGCTTATTTAAAATTCTGAGACACTTCAATGTACCTCATTCAGAATATTGAGACACTTTCGAATTTCCAAGACACTACTTGAGGTATTTTATTGGATTTCTAATACAATTTTCAACTTCTAAGACATTTCTTCACGTGTCTAATTCAAAATTTGCACGAACTTCTCGAAGTCTCTTAGACACTTTAGAAAGAGCCTTATTTGAAATTTGAAAACTTCTTGAAGTATCTTCATCGAAATTTCAAAACACTTTCAAACATCTCAGACACTTTGTCACAAAGTGTCTTTTTCAAAGGTCCAATATGTTTAGAAATATTGTCCGAAACACTCCTCAAGATGTCTTACTTGAAATTCTATAACACTTTGAAGTGTCTTTTTCAAAATTCGTCTAAACCTCTCGAATATCCAAGGCACTCTTCAAAGTGTTTTATTCAAATTTCAAAGACACTTCAATGTGTTATTCGGAGTTATAAAGAACTTTTGAATCTCCAAGAAACTTCTAAAACTGATTTATTTGTATTTCCAGACACTTTCGAACGTCTAAGACACTTTAGATAGTGCCTTATTCGAAATTGGAGGACTTTTTGTAGTATCTTCTTCAAAATTTCAATACACTCTTTAATGTCTTAGTCTCTTATCAATAGTCTTTTTCAAACTTCCAAGATATTCAGAAACGTCTACAGCACTTCTCAAGATGTCTTATTTGAAATTCTAAGACACTTTGGAGTGTCTCATTCGAAGTTTTTATAGACTTTCTAATATCCAAAACACCCATCGAAGTGTCTTATTTTATTTTCTAAGACACTTAAATGTGTCATATTCCAAGACACTTCTTGGAGTGTCTTATTAGAACTATGAAGACACTTTTCGAAGTCTCTTTGACACTTTAGAAAGAGCCTCACTTGAAATTTGGAAACCTTTTCAAGTATCTCTTTCAAAACTCTTAGACACTCTCAAATGTTCGAGACACTTCTCAAGAAGTCTTATTTGAATTTATAAGACACGCCGGAGTGTATTATGCGGAATTTAAAGACCCTCTTGAATATCTGAAACACTCCTTCAAGTGTCTTATTTTATATTCTAAGACACCTAAATGTATTTTATTCGGAATTGTAAGACTCTTTTAAATTAACAAGACACTTTAAAAATGTTTTATTCAATACCAAGACACTTTAAAACGTCTAAGACACTTCTTGAAGTGCCTTATCTGAAATTCAAAGAAACTTCTTGAAGACTCTGAAACACCGTAGAAAGTTTCTCATTCTGAAATTGAAGACCTTTCAAAGTATCTTTTCAGGAATTCTAAGACACTTTTGAATGTCTTAGACACTTATATGATCGTCGTTTTAAAAATCAAGATATTCATAAATGTCTAAGACACTCTTGAAGATGTTCTTATGAAGATGTGTCTTATGCGGAATTTTAAGACCTCTTGAATATCTTAGACATTCCTTCAAGTGTCTTATTTTATATTCTAAGACAATTCAATGTATCTTATTTGGAATTGTAAGACTCTTTTAAATTAACAAGACACTTTAAAAGTGTTTTTTGAAATTCCAAGACACTTTAAAACGTGTAAGACACTTTGTGAAGTGCTTTATCAAAAGTTGAAAGAAACTTCTCGAAGTCTCTGAAACACCTTAGAAAAGTTCCTCATTCTGAAATTAAAGACCTTTCAAAATATCTTTTCAGGAATTCTAAGACACTTCGAAATGTCTTAGACACTTATATGAGTGTCTTTTTCAAAATCAAGATATTCAGAAATATCTAACACATTTTTGAAGATGTGTCTTATGCGGAATTTTGTGACCCTCTCGAATATCTTAGACATTCCTTCAGGTGTCTTATTTTATATTCTAAGACAATTCAATGTATCTTATTCGGAATCGTAAGACTCTTTCAACCCTTAAACGCCTAAGCCGGGCCTCAGAGGCCCGGCAGGTGGAATTTTTCAAGTTACAACAAGTATTATGTACAGTAAATAACTGTGCTTGGAAATT
>JAPYZL010199140.1:0-11714 GCA_030522825.1 Platygaster orseoliae | reverse complement strand
TAATTCTTAGGTAGAACTCCAGAACTATTGTTGACGGACTCAGAACTCTCAAAAAACTGTACTTTTTCAAATAAAGCGGTGCTAACTTCATGCGGGTCGATTTGATAATCAAAATATTTATGGGAAGAGATACTTATTTTTTTGGGAAAAACACTCTGGAAAATATTTTTTTGTAAATTTATGATTGTTAAAAATGATGATAAAACAAAAAATATGAATCATTATAAATTGATTTTTTATCAAAATTAAAACTACAAGATGAAAAAGAAATACTTTTAAATATCAAGTATACTAATAAAAAAGTATTTAATTTGGAAATTTGATCTAATGATGAAAATAAATTGAGAATTGGTAATGAATGAACTAAAAATCCAACAATTTGAACAAATAAAATATTTTTAAAAAAAAAAAAAAAAAAAAAAAAAAAAAAAAAAATAAAAAAAAAAAAAAAAAAAAAAATAAAAAAAAAAAAAAAAAAAAAAAAAAAAAAACATTTTTAATATCAAGTATAATAATAAAAAAGTATTTGTTTTTCAAATTTAAATGAGAAATAATTCGTAAAAAATTAACATAAAATTCGACAATTTAAATAATACCAATATTTAGGGAATACATTTTTTTTTTTAGAAAAATCCTCTAAAAAATTTTTTGTGCAAATTTATTATTGTAACGAATGAGGATAACACATGAACTATATGAATCATTATAAATTGATTCCGTATCAAAATTAAAACTTCAAAATAAAAAAACAAATATTTATAATATCGAGTATATTAATAAAAAAGTAATTGTTTGTAGAATTTGATACAATAATGAGAAAAATGAAGAATTTGTAATAAATGAACTAAAAATTTGACGATTTAAAAAATCAAAATATTTTTGGGAAAAGATACATGTTTACCTGAAAATATTTTTTTGCAAATTTATCATTGTAACAAATGAGGAGAAAACATGAAAAATATGAATCATTATAAGTTGATTTTTAATCAAAATTGAAACTTTAAAATAAAAAAACAAATACTTGTAAATATTGAGTATATTAATAAAAAAGTATTTGTTTTTGAAATATGATCTGACGAAAAAAAATCAAGAATTTGTCATGAATGAACTAAAAATTCGACGATTTGAATAATCGAAATATTTATGGGAAGATACACATGTTTTTTGGAAACCCCACCCCCCGGAAAAATTACTTCGGTGCGCCCGTGATTATTGCAACTTACATTCTTTTCGCCACATCAGTTTCTCGATATTGCGCCTTCACCATTTTGGACGTCAAATTCTAATTCATTCCGAATTTGAAAAGTGTTTCTGATTTTTTTCTAAATAAAAATCAATAAAAATCATAACCTGTACATATGTCTAAATATTATCGCGTGTTCGGTAGAATTCGGTAGTGTTCGGTAATGTTCGACAGTGTTCGGTAGTTTCCGGTGGTTTTCATGGCAAGTCGGAATAAATCGGAAAATTACTTGTGCTAACTTCTGCTAACTTCTGCTAACTTCTGCTAATTTTCTGCTTTGTTGCTGCGTACAGCTGTGTTGGTGTGCATGTGTGTGCATGTGTGCAAGTGTGTGCGTGTGGGTGTTGAGTGCAGTTGAGTGTCGGCAAAATTTAAGTGAAAAGTGTATTTTTAGTTTTTGCTCGTTTTCATCAATTTTCATTCCGCAAAATGGCTGACATAGGTAATAAACTGATAATCAATTTGCAAAAAAAATTTTCATCCCCCAAATTTTTCTGGCAGAATTTTTAATGGTTGATTTTCGTAATCGTTGAACCTCAATATTTGATGTAAACACGTGTCCTCTATTTTTCGGTCAGATTTTTGGAATGAAGTATAATCATAATTCTCGTTAACCAGAGTTTTTCATTAACCAAATTTTTGATTTTAAAATTAGGTCTGAAAATCTGGTTGGTTTGTTTCAGTTTTAAAGAATCAAATAATGCCTGCAGAGCGCGGTTTTTTGTTGGTTATGTTTCCAATGTATAATGGATGAATTTTCGTTCTGTTTGGCAATTTGAATCTTTGAATCTTTTAAATAAATAGGGTTATTTTTCCGTTGATTTTGTAATGTGGATTCATTTTTGAGTTTATATTGTTTTTTCATGTTAATGTAAGTTTCAAAACATGATGCAATTACAAGTATTAAAATAAGAAATTTTTCAACCGAATAAAAAAAAATTTTTCCATTTTTATAAAACAATGTCTTGAATTTTTTTTGTATCTTTTCACAATTTTTCATTTATTAACATGTTTCATATTTTATCATCGTTAATCAATAATTATTAATTTTGGTCTTTACCTTATCAATAATTTCAATGTTAAAATATAAAAGTACATTTATAAATTTTTTTATTTGAAAAGTAATAAAATTTCTAATTTTTCCGTTAATTTCGTAGTGCGTATTTACTTCTGAATTTATATATTTTTTTAAATTGATATAAGAAATTTCAAAACAAGATGTATTATATTGGGAATTTTTAAATTATTGTTCGCGAAAATTTTTACAAAAAAACATGTATTTTCCTTCAATATTTTGATTATTTAAATCGTCAAATTTTTAGTTCATTTATTACGAATTCTTAATTTTTTCTACTTATATTGAATTCCAAATAAAATTACTTTTTTATTTAAATACTCCATTTTACAAAGTTTTTTCTTTTTATTTTGAAGTTGAAATTTGATAAGAAATCAATTTATAATGATTCATATTTTTCATGTTTATCCTTATTCGTTACAATCATAAATTTGTAAAAAAAAAATTTCAAAAGAGTTTTACCAAAAAAACATGTATTTCTTCCTAAAAATATTTAGACTACTTAAATCGTCAAGTTTTCAGTTTATTTATTAGGAATTCTCAATTTTTCTTATTATTATATCAAATTTCAAAAGCAAATACTTTTGTATTATTATATTTGATATTTCTAAGATTTTTCTTTTTATTTTGAAGTTTTAATTTTGATAAAAAATCAATTTATAATGATTTATATTTTTCATGTTTTATCCTTATTCGTTACAATCATAAATTTGAGAAAAAAAATGTTCCAGAGGGTTTTTTCCCAAAAAAATATGTATCTCTTCCCAAAAATATTTTTATTTTTTAAATCGTCAAATTTTTAGTTCATTTATTACGAATTCTTCATTTTTTCTCATTATTATATCAAATTTCAAAAACAAGTACTTTTTAATTAATATACTCAATATTGAAAAGTATTTGTTTTTTTATTTTGAAGTTTTAATTTTGATGAAAAATTAATTTATAATGTATTCATATTTTTCATGTTTTCTTCTCATTCGTTACAATGATAAATTTGCAAAAAAAATTTTTTTAGAGGGTTTTTAAAAAAAAAAACGTATCTTCTTTAAATATTTTTATTTTGAAATATTCGAATTTTATATCAATTTATTACGAATTTTTTCTCATTATTATATGAAATTTAAATAACATACCTTTTTATTATTATACTTGATATTTGAAAGTATTTCTTTTCGATTTTGAAGTTTTAATTTTGATAAAAAATCAATTTATAATGATTCATATTTTTCATGTTTTCTCCTCATTCGTTACAATCATAAATTTGCAAAAAAAAAGTTTTCAAAAGAGTTTCACAAAAAAAATACGTATTTCTCCATAAAAATGTTTAGATTATTTAAATTGCCGAATTCATAGTTAATTTATTATGAATTGTCAATTTTTTCTCGTTATTATATAAAATTTCAAAAATAAATACTCTTTTACTAACATACTCCATATTTAAGCGGTTGAGAGCAAAAGACAAACTTGTAAGAGACAGATAGAGTGACAACTCCATTTTTTATGTTTCTTACTAGTTTGTCTTTTACTCTCAACTGCTGTTATATAACGATTTTTTCAACCAATTTAAAATATAAGTCTTTTCATTTTTTTCATTTTTTGTACAACAATGTATATAGTTTTTTTTAGTAAAATTATCTTTTTCCCATGCATCCATAAGAAAGGCCACTTTATTTCTATGGGATGCGGGAACAAAAGCCCCTTGGATTTCGTTCCTGCGTGCCATAAAAATGAAGTGGCCACTTTTACACATGCATGGGAAAAAATATTGTATGCTACACGAGACAAAAAGGATGATTCCAATTCGTGCAATTGCGCACTTGCTTCGCTCGTGCCCAAACTTTGCACTCGTTGGAATCATCCTTTTTCTCCCTTGTAGCATAAATATCTATTTTACAATTTTTCATGTATTAAAATATTCCATATTTTATCATCGTCAATCAATAATTATTTATTTCGGTCTTTGCTTTATCGATAATTTCAATGTTGAAATACAATTGTACATTTATTAATTTTTTGACTTGAAAAGTAATAAAATTTCTAGTTTCTAAAAACCATAAAAAACACCAAACTATATTCATCTTAAATTCTACATTTTTCTTTATGTAACTTTCGTAATGTTGCAGAAGAAAAGAAGAAGAGCAAAAAAAAATCCACTACTGGGGAGGACCAACTGAAAGCAAAATGCCACTTGGAACCTTCAAACGCCGAAGTGAAATTGAATTTCGAAGACTGGCCTCTTCTCTTGAAAGTATGATTAATATCTTTTATTTAAGTTGTTTAAATCTTTCTGTATTTATAATTATAATTTTTCCAGAATATGGATAAAATGGTGATACGAACCCAAACTTACACGCCCCTCGCCGTTGGCTCTAGTCCTCTCCAGCGACCAATCTCAGAGTACGTGAAGACAGGGTGCATAAATTTGGACAAACCGTCGAATCCCTCGTCCCACGAAGTTGTCGCTTGGATTAAAAGGATTCTAAAAGTAGACAAAACAGGACACTCTGGAACTTTGGATCCTAAAGTTTCAGGTGTTTTGATTGTATGTATCGACAGAACAACCAGATTGGCAAAATCTCAACAATCAGCAGGAAAGGAGTATATCTCCGTTTTTAAACTGCATTCGCCTCCTGAAAGTGTTCAGAAGGTATGTCGAATTGGTGAAATTTTTTTGAAAATTATGATTTTTTTTTTATATTTTTCATTTGAAATTTCTAATTTTAAATTTAAATTTCATAAATTTTTAATTTGCAATTTACATTCTTAAAATTTATAACTTTTAATTTATGTTTGAAATTTTTTTAATTTTAAATTTTTATTTCAAAAACTTCTAATTTGAAATTTTTATTCTTAAATTTTCTTATTTTGAATTTATTTTAATCTAAATGTGTGAAATAAACAAGATACTAAAAATTTACAAAACTTGAATAACTAAAACATCGAATTTTATAAACCTTTCAAATTGTATAAATACTTAAAAAATACCAAAATTCATGAAACATCAAATTCCGGAGCACAAAACAATAGAAATCCATTAAAAAAAAAAAACTAGAAAATATGAAAAATTAAAAAAGAAACGCTAAAAATCCAAGTATATATAATTTTCATAAAAATCTATGAAATTGCTGAACATTTTTTTTCTGTTGTTCTAATTTAAATTTTAAAAAGTTCTAATTAGTAATTTAAATTTTAAAAACTTTTTATTTGAAATTTTAATAATTTCTTTTTTAAAATTAAAAAAATTTCTTATTTGACATTTAAATTAAAAATATTTTTATTTAACATTTTAAAAATTTCTTATTTGACATTTAAATTTGAAAAATTTCTTATTTGACTTTTAAATTTGAAAAATTTTTAGTTTGAAATCTAAATTTTCAAAATTCATAATTTGACGTTTTTATTTTGACTTTTCATTTAAATCTAGTTTTTGATTTAAATTAAAAAAAATTTTATTTAACATTTCACAAAATTTTTGTTTGACATTTAAATTTAAAAAGTTTTTTATTTGGCATTTAAATTTGAAAAATTTCTTGTTTGACTTTTGAATTTGAGAAATTTCTTATTTGAATTTAAATTTTAACAATTTCTAGTTTGAAATTCAATTTTAAAAAATTCATAATTTGACATTTTTATTTTGACTTTTCATTTAAATCTAGTTTTTAATTTATTAAAAAACCTTTTTTTTAACATTTAAAAAATTTCTTGTTGGACATTTAAATTTGAAAAAAAATTTATTTGACATTTAAATTTGAAAACTTTCTTATTTGACTTTTAAATTTGAAAAATTTCTTATTTGAATTTAAATTTTAACAATTTCTAGTTTGAAATTCAAACTTGAAAAATTCATAATTTGACATTTTTATTTTGAATTTTCATTTAAATCTAATTTTTAATTTGAATTAAAAAAAAATGTATTTAACATTTGAAAAAATTTATTTAACATTTGAAAAAATTTTGTTTGACATTTAAATTAAAAAAAAATTTTATTTGACATTTAGATTTGAAAAACTTCTTATTTGACTTTTAAATTTGAATAGTTTTTTATTTGAATTTAAATTTTAACAATTTCTAGTTTTAAATTTAAGCTTTTAAAATTCATAATTTGACATTTTTATTTTGACTTTTCATTTAAATCAAGTTTTTAGTTTGAATTTAAAAAATTTACGATCTGAAATTTCTGAAAAATTGAAATTAAAAAAAAATGCAAATATTCCATTTAAAGAAACAAGTTTATCCTTTTTGCATTTTGAGTTGCAAAATTCTTTCCTACTTTTCACAATTTTTAAAGATAGTAAAAATGTTTCTTAGCTTTTAACCAATTTTAGGAATTCTCTATTATTTTCACTGACTTCTATACAGGGTACAAAAATCCCCGAGCCAAAAAGAAATCCAATATTCCTTATCAAATTCTAAGACGATTTTTCCTTTACCACTTTTTACACAACTCAAAATCAAAAAAGTTATTCAAGTTTGAAATTGAAACAATAAATGCACTTTTCTGAGGAGTAGGGATAAAAACCACGAATCAAACTTTACCAAAATTTTCCTCATATTTTTCTGAGTAAAAAAGTCCCTTGCCATTTTTCGCAAAACTCAAAATCAAAAAAGATATTCGAGATCAAAGTTTCGACCAATCAGATTTCTCAGATTTCAAACTCAAACATCTTTTCAGATTTTGAGTTTTTTAAAAAGTGGCAAAGGACTTTTTTACTCAGAAAAATATGAAGAAAATTTAGGTAAAGTTTGGTTCATGGTTTTCATCCCCACTCCTCGAAAAAGTGCATTTATTGTTTCAATTTCAAACTTGAATAACTTTTTTGATTTTGAGTTTTGTAAAAAGTGGTAAAGGAAAAATAGTCTTAGAATTTGATAAGGAATATTGGATTTCTGTTTGGCATGGGGATTTTTGTACACCCTGTATAGATTTCTAAATTCATATGCACTAGAGTTCAAAGTTCTATATATTTTTAAGAACATTAAATATGCATAGCGTTGAAGTATTAATTTATTTCTTATTTATTATGCTTTCCTTTTGTATTCATAAAATTTCTAATGATTTTTCAGTATTTTTATAGATCTTTAGTATTTTTATAGATTTCCAGAATTCAATGATCTAAAGTTCAATTTTTTAATTTTCACAATTTTTACATAACATTTTATGGTATACTTACAGATTTTTAGTATTTCTATATATTGCTATATACTTTTTTCAAAATATTAAATTTTTGAATGAGGTGGAAACTTGACACATCAAAACTCGAATTAAACTTTTTTTACAACAAATTGCCATCTGGTTCAGTGAAAAAGAAAACTTTTACAGTATATAAATTCAAAACAATAAACCCGCAAACGAAAAGCCATTTCTTACCTTGCGAATATAATAAAAAGTAATTATTTGTATGTTGAAATGTAAAAACTTTATTTTTTTCTAATTACCCATATTCACAATGAACTTTCAATGAACTATCCATTGTTGACACTAGGTTCAACAAGCTCTGGAAAAATTGAAAGGTGCTCTCTTCCAAAGACCACCTCTGATATCCGCCGTCAAGCGTCAACTTCGAGTGAGGACCGTGTACGACAGCTGGTTTTTGGATTACGACAATGAAAAGAACACGGGAGTTTTCCGTGTCAGTTGCGAAGCTGGTTCTTACATCAGAACAATCTGCGTACACTTGGGACTTTTCCTTGGCACCGGTTGCCAAATGCAGGAACTACGAAGAAATCGTTCGGGCATCATGGACGAGCACGATGGACTTGTCACGATGCACGATGTGCTGGATGCGCAATGGATGTACGAGAATTATAACGACGAGTCGTATTTGCGCAGGGTGATCAAGCCCTTGGAATCTTTGCTTACAAAGCACAAGAGAATCATCATGAAAGACAGCTCTGTGAGTTGGAATTAGACTTTATTTTTGGGGGTTTTTTTATTTGTTTGATTTGTTTTTTAATATTCAGGTCAACGCCATATGCTACGGAGCCAAAATCATGTTGCCAGGCGTTTTGAGATACGACCATGGTATCGAATTAAATCAAGAAATTGTTATCATCAGCAGCAAAGGCGAAGCCATTTGCTTAGGTATTTATTCGGATTAATTATTTAGAGTTTTTACAGTATAAATTCAACTGTGTTCGATTTTTCAGCTATCGCGTTGATGACTACTTCGACGATGTCTTCGTGTAATCACGGAGTCGTTGCGAAAATCAAGCGCGTTATTATGGAAAGAGATACTTATCCAAGGAAATGGGGATTGGGCCCAAAAGCCCTTGAAAAGAAGAAAATGATCGTCGATGGAAAATTGGACAAACATGGAAAGCCCAACGAGAACACTCCAAGTGATTGGATGTACACTGATTATTCTGCTGTGAAAGTGAGAATCTATTTTTTTTTCTTTTTTATAATTTATTCGTGGAAGGAATCTTCGAACATGAGTCTAGTTCACCCTGTCAGTATGGTTTCCGAGAAGAATATAAAAGAAGCATATAGCATGTTAGCCGAGGTATCCGATAGCTATCGGATAGGCATGGATAGGTATCCGGATACTTATTTTAATGGCGGGAAATTCAAAAATCAATAGCGATTTTGAATTTCCCGCCATTTTAATGCGTATCCGGATACTTATTTTAATGGCGGGAAATTCAAAAATCAATAGTGATTTTGAATTTCCCGCCATCTAAATGGGTATCCGGATACCTATCCAATAGCTATCGGATACCCTGGCTGAACATGCTAATACATTATGTAATGTTGGTGATTTTTGTGTCTGCAGAAAGAAGAAAATGGAGATTCCGAACCCGCTGACTCAGTTACTAAAAAACGCAAGCACGATGAAACCGCTCCAACACCAATGGAAGTTGAAACTGATAAGGTGAAAGTGAAAGTAGAAAATGATTCGGATTCGGAGTTGGCGTCTCCGAAGAAGAAAAAAGATAAGAAGAAGAAGAAAGTTAAGAAAGAAAAATCCGATAATGAAATAGATACAACGATGGATGCTTCCACAGTCGCCGAAGGAGAGGTAAAAATATAGAGTATGGGTTGAATTTCTTGTAGTTTTCAGAATATTTGTAATTGTAATTTCTTTCAGGGCGAAGTGAAAGAGAAAAAGAAGAAGAAAAAGAAGAGCAAAGATAGCGAAGCTCCTGAGGCCTCTGAATAAATTTCTAAAGAATTTTATACAGCCTGAGAATTCGATTCTTGTTCAATTAAAAAAAAATTACCTTCTTCTTTGTTAATTTTGGATAAAAAATGATGACATTTAAATTTCATGTTACGAATTTTTGAGTTGATCGAGAAACGTCAGTTTTGAGTTTCTTGAGCCTTTAAAGTTGAAGTGAGGTGTTTTTTTACTTCTTTTTTTGCCGAATATATGAATATTTGATGAGAGAAACCAAATATGTAACATGTTTGGTGAATGAAATTGCCATACTTATCGAACGTTTTTTATACAGATGAATACGAGCAATAAAAGTAATTTCGTACAAATTCCAACTGTGTATTTAACTAGTTCTCGAATTGAACGAAATTCCTTATGGTATTTTAAAAATAAAAATGATATTAGTTTTGAATAATCATAAATGTTTGGCTTGAATAACGTAGAATATGAAAACTTTTTTAGTTGTTCAAACCTAGTGAATTATGAAAAAAAATTACACTCTGCCAGAAAATCAAACGGATCACCCCAACTTTGAAGAAATATTAAAAGTAAAAGATTATTTAAAATAGTACCGTTTTCTGAAATTTCTGAACTAAAACTTAGCTGTTCCTATTCTCTCTCCAGTGATATTGATTTTTATAAAAAAAATATTCAGTAGGGATGTTGATTTTTTTTTATCGACTTTTTGGATAAGATTTTTTCGTTTCTGATTGTATCGAAATAATGCCGGAAAATCTCAATATCGTTCCCGATTTTTTTTAACTATTGAAAATAAGAATTGTTATTTTGAAAAATTTAATATGCATCGATTATCCACGATTATCGTTGAAAAATAGATCATTTTGATAAAAAATCAACATGGCTATTATTCAAGATATTTGTATTTTTCAACCTCAGTTAATGTCTAAATTTTCGAAGATAATAATCTTTGAGATTTGGTTGTCACCAGGATTTCCACAATAGTTTACATATGAGAAAAAATTTGGTGTCGCCGCCTAGCGAGCACAAACGTACTAACTTACAACGTGGTGCACGAGAATTTCGAATGAAAATCAATTTCTTATACAAATGTTTTAAAGCTGGACAACATTATAAGAATATTTCTATTTTTTATTAAAGAAAAAAAAAACGAAATCAATATTAATTAATTATATACAGGGTGATCCAAAGTTGAACACCCGAAAAATATAGATTCCTTTTAAAATTCTAAGACTGTTTTTCCTTTACCCTATTTCTTAAAACTAAAAATCAAAAAAGTTATTAAGGTTTGAAATTTAAACAAGAAATCCTCTTTTTCGACAAATGGGGATGAAAACCACGGACCAAACTCTATTCAAATTTTCTTCATATTTTTCTGAGTCAAAAAGTCCTCTGCAACTTTTCACAAACTAAAAATCAAAAAAGATATTCGAGTTACAAGTTTCGATCAATCAGATTTCTCATATTTAAAACACGAATATGTTTTTTGATTTTGAATTTTAAGAAAAATGGCAAAGGGAAAACAGTCTCAGAATTTCATAAAGAATCTATATTTTCCGAGTGTTCAACTTAGTTTGGATCACCCTGTATAACATATTATTCCCAGAATTTTTTTATTCAAATGCAAACTTTTGCAACTGATCACAAACACTAAAGAGACACGTGATTGGCTGTAGAATTTTGGATGAAAATCAATTTCTTATAGAAATAATATCTTAAAGCTCGACAATATAAGAATTTTTCCATTTTTTATTAAAAAAAAAAAAAATAATGAAATCACTATGGATTAATTATATAAATTTTTATTATTGCAAGAATTTTTAAACTCAAATGCAGACTCTTTTGCAACTGATCACAAACACTAAAGGAGGCAGTCATAAACCTTATAGTACTATAAGGTCTATGGAGGCAGTACGTGATTGACTAGAATTTTGAATGAAAATCAATTTCTTATAAAAATAGTAGTTTAAAACTCGACAATAAAAGAACTTTTACATTTTTTCATACAAAAACAAAATCACTGTGCATTAATTATAATGAACGATTTCAAAATATAACTTTATTCCCACAATTTATGAATTCAAATACAGACTTTCACAACTGATCACAAACACTAAAGGAGACACGTGATTTGGCTGTAGCTCACCAATCGGAGGGTAGAAAAATGACGCTACTCGACAAAGTTCCGGGCGTTGAAAAATCCCGATTTCAAATGTCCTGCTGACTGAAAGATCCGAA
Source organism: Platygaster orseoliae (assembly GCA_030522825.1). Taxonomy (NCBI): domain Eukaryota; kingdom Metazoa; phylum Arthropoda; class Insecta; order Hymenoptera; family Platygastridae; genus Platygaster; species Platygaster orseoliae. The sequence goes on along the minus strand of JAPYZL010199140.1, from coordinate 22 downwards.
AGTGAAAGTCCCGCGATCAGAA
>JAPYZL010199130.1:0-13421 GCA_030522825.1 Platygaster orseoliae | reverse complement strand
TTTTCTGGAAAGTATGGAAAAAATACTCAAAGATACGTGTATTTTGCTTTCTATTATCAACAAATCTTCGGACTTACAATTTTAAATAAAAAATGTAATGTTTTTGAGGTGGGAACACTTGAGGTGGAATGCCCCATATGTATTAATGTTCTGTTCTTTGATTTTTGTAACATTGTTGTAACGTAAAATTTGGATTATTTGAATGACTCTGATAATTTTATGTTTGATGCTTATTTTAACATCATTCACAAGGTAATATGTTGACTTTTTTAATATCAAACTAAATTTCTAAAACTCATATATCTCAAATTTCACTTCACTTCAAAAATTTGATTTTTTTTCAAGAATTTACTGTGTTTTATCTGTTTAAATGTAATATTTCAAAATGTATCATTGAATTTCCTATTGTTTTCATAAATACCATATACTATTACTCTGTTGTTTGTTGTTTGTAACATTGCTGGTAACGTTAAATGTTGATTATTTTAATTACTCTCATAATTGCAAATTAAATTCCTATTTTTCAAAATCATGATAATATCACATTACTTTCAAAGTAATATACTGACTAAATTTTCGTAAATGTTTATATCCCACATCGAATTTCACTCGAAAACTTAAATTTTATCGAAAATCCAATCTACCCCATCAGTTGACATGTAAAATCCCAAAATGAATCATTACATTTCCCATCATTTTCACCATCATCCCACATAATTACTCCGTTACTTCATCTTCACAACACCATCACCACATTCCTTTCACTCCTGAACCTCAAGTATCCTTTCAAAAGAGAAAACAGACTTTCAAAACTACTCACGATTTCCTCGATCCTCGAACATCCTTTCCTCGTCCCGCAGATAAACGCGACGACGACGACGACCCCGAGCACAAGGCCCACGAGCACGACGAACTTCCATCCATAATCCCCCTGAGGCATCAACTTCTTCGCCGTGGGCAAACCCGCGACTTCCTCGGGAGTGACGCCGAAACGCGAGGCCTTGGCGAGGACCGCCCTGAGGCGTCTCGACGCCTTCTCGCAAGCCACCCTCGAAGGGTTGTTTCCCTTGGACGATCTCGTCCTCGCGCGCTCATAAGGGCTCGCACGGTTCTCCGTCTGCATCGAGAACTGAACTCCGCTTTCACCTATGTACACTCGAGCCTCGTTTCCGGTGCACTTACTTATCCTTGGCGGGCGGCCCCCGCGCCTTCATCGCCACCTCGGGAATCGGTCCCGGTTCCATCAAGTTCCATCTAGCATCCCCGATCGATGGCTTCGTCCTCGGAGACGCGATTTTCAGACGGCGCTACGCCAGAACGAGCTATCATCGTAGTTTCTGCTTCCACCTTCGACATCGGGCTCGTTATGCTTTTACGTCCCAAGGATAAAGAGCCGCAAGACGCTCGTCGAGGGGATGAAAATATTAAGGTCTTATCTTTGAAGGTCTGAGGGTTTTCCTGGTTCTTACGTTGCAGGGCTTGGAACGAGGCATTACTCATTAAAGGAGGCCATTATTTGCGGCCTTTGTTCGCGGTTTATTGCTGGAGGTTTTTTTTTTCTGGTTAGAAGTGTTTTTATGGCCTCGTTCAGGGGGGAGAAGTACGGGGTGTCAGGGGCGCAACAGTGTTGTGGTTCCTGGAACAGAAAAAGTAGAATGTCAAGTGTTGATAGTATGTTTCTTCGGTAGTGGGGAAAAGTTGTTTTTCAAAGAATCTGATAGTTGTGATTGTATGAGTTGAGGTAATTGTTTCATACTAGTTGTGGACTACATTTTATTCAACAATGTGTGGAAAAGTGTTCTTTTCCACACGGCGATGAAAAAAAGTTATTATTTGGTGATGGATAGATAATGGTCGTTATATTTATGGTAGTGATTATGGTTGAATTATAGTTTAGTGATGGTCGGATTTTAACGAAATGTTAGAAGCGTGGGCATTGTGGGTTTTTTAGGGTTCAGAGGTTTTCTGAAATTGGAGTACAATTTATTATTGTGTTACGTAAAAATGGAAAAAATGGGTTTGTGAAGATTGGAATCAATGAAAATAGAAATAATGAAAAAGTTATGCGTTAAGTTGATATTGATGATTTTTTAACATAGAGTTATTGATGAAAATGGGATTTGGAAAAAAAAGAATCGGTAAAAATCATCAAGAATGTAGTTACAGCCTCAAAAACAAAAAAAATGTGTCAAGTGTTGATGAATATATTATATGAATAAAAATCAATGGAAATAAAAACAATCAACAATTGACGGGCTAAGAGCAAAAGTGCACTAACGCCCATTTAAATACGTTGGCGTTAGTGCACTTTTGCTCTTAGCCCGTTAATTAGTGTGTTGACTTAATAATGATAATTTTAAAAATAAAGCAGTAGGTAGCAATAATATTAAAAAATGAAAAAAATTAGTAAAAATCATTAAAAATATACTAAAGACCTACAGGACTTTAAAGAGAAGTATATAAAATGTTTAAAAAAGACCTAAAGGAAAAAAACTGTGTAAAAAACATAACAATTAGCTGTTTGTAAATTCTCAAATTTTAAGAAAATAAGGAAGTCCTCACATTACTAATTAAAAAAAAAAACAATAATCTTAGCTTAAGAATAATTAAAAGTATAAATATTTTGTTACAATAAAAAAAAATTTTTAACATTGTTTTAACATTTTTTTAAAAATATTTTGTTATAATGTTAGAAAAAATTTGTTAAATTGTTCTAACCCAGTGCATAATACAAAAAATATCTACAATTTACCAAAATTTTAAACATTTAAAAAACCTGAAATTCTAAAGGATTGAATTTTATACTTATTAAAGCAATTACAACAAATTTGGACAAAAAACGTGAAGTTTGAAATAATTAGAATGATTATTTATTTTATTCAGAAATTATGATCAAAAATCACTGAAAATTAAAATACTGAAAATACTTATTATTTGCTCAAAATTTGTTATTCAGACATAATAAATTTAGCCTAAAAATTTTATTTTACATAAAAAATGTAGTTCTCAAAATTTGAACGAATATTTATAGAAATATCAAAAAGTATTTTGATTTGTAATAACACTCTGGAAAGTTACCAAACATGAAAAAATTCTATTAATAGCTGTTTCCTGAAAAATATGAAAATATACGTGTGATTTATAAAACTTAGAATTCTAGACCAACAAATTAAAAAAAAATGCATTAGAACTTTGAAAAAAATGAAAGAAATATGTAAGAATGCTATAAAACGCTAAAAAATCTTTTAAACTTTCGAAAAAGTACAAAAAAATAAAAAAATTATAAATAATCAAAATCTAGGAAGATCTGATTTTCCTGGATATTTTGAAAAATATTGAGAATCCATTAAAATCAGAATTCTTGAGCTTCGAACTTCAAAAATCAATATAAGAATCTAAAAATTTATTACAAATCAAATGAAAAACTTTAAATTAAAAAATAAAAATGAAGAATATGGGAATTTGATCAATTCCTGAAACAAATAAAAATTCATACCTCTTGAAATTAAGTTCCAGTAACAAAATTTTTTAATTTTTCAAATTTCAGAGTTTTAAACCTTGATTATTTTTCGAGTCCAGAGTCAAACATTTTTTATATGAAATTTTCAAGTTATTGAGTTTAAAATATTGTCTTTTCACAAAACTATAATTTTTCATTTCATATTTCTTTATCATAAATACAACTTAAAGTGTTTCATACGAATTTGAATTTTGTTTTTAGAATTCAATGCTCTAGGAATCAAAGTGTTGAGAAAATTTTCAATATTGAAATAGATTGAGATTGAAAACATACAATACGAATGTTCAATGTTTGTCCATTTATTTATAAGTTGCATTACTCTAATCATTTGCTGATCTGATTACAATTTTGTGATAGAGAAATAAATGAAATCAACAAAGATCAGCATCACATAATATTGTTAGTTATAATAATTAATGTCCTGAAAATAATTCATTTTTGTGAATGTATTCCTTCATTTCTATCTCTACAAGAATTTTTTCTGTTATTGCACTTTCATTATTATTTCTAGTGAATTAATAAATTACACATCATGAATTTAGTTTCTGAAGTAGATTCTGAAAAGAATATCAATTAATCAATGAGTAATACAATTCATTTTCATTATCACTGGTCACTTTTTCGGAATATCGAAACGTTTTCCGAATTGTTCACTTATTTAAATGCTAATTTCGTTGATCAAGTTTCCTAAATTTCTACTAAAATACAGTTCTATTCAGCATTAAATACGTTTTCACATAAATGATATCTCACTACGCATATCTAAATCAAATAAGTATCACTTTTATTCGATTTACAGGAACATGAAACACAATTATTCCCGACGATTATGAAAGCATATTTCAAGTCATATGGCTTTTAACAGAATCACGTCATACGTTCATTTATCAGATGAAATATTTTCATTATCAATGTATGAATTATCATTTGCACGTTAATTTGAATGTTCATGCCGATGATCTCATTAGTTGCAATGAACTGAAAATTCAACTCTGCCAATAGAGTTTCTAAACCGGTACTTTAATTAACTTATTTTCGCGTATGCAGAATATAGAATGTAACGCAGTAGTTGGAAGAGAGAAAATTGCACACATCGACTTGAGCGTCCATCTATCGATAATGGCCCTTTAATTGACTTATCATAGTCGGCTGACTGACTCGTCGTTGAGCGAAAAATTAGAATCGTTCGACATCTCTTACTCGATCTATTGTTGCGTGAAATTGGCCTTTATTTCTAATTACATGCCTATCTTCATTTGCTTCAACTCGTGCTGAGTATACTGCAAAAATATAATGAAAGCGTCGAAAGTCGAAGAAATTTCACGGAGAAAAAAACGATTTGCTAAATTAGGAAAAATTCGGGGTTTCTTAACAGAATTTTACAGACTTATTGAATAATAATAAGAATAATCAATAATACAAAAGTCGTAGACATTTGAGAAACAAATAAATAAAGGGAGAAAAAGAAATATTTAAGAGAATAGCGAAAATTCTGTATTTATCTGATTAAGGTATAACAAAAAAGTGTTTTAAGTTGTTTTAACATCGACTTTTGTTTTTTTATTTAATACTTATACACGATGAACTTCAGCGAAAAAATCGATTTTGTATAGAAAAAAAATCTATGAATTTAGACAGAAATTGATAAAAACGATCCTAAAATATAAAATACTCAGTTAATCTATCAATTCATCTATCATTCAACAAATAAAAATAAGATTGTCATTACTTTTCAATTTTCCTCAAAAATAAACAAAAACAAATTTACGATCAATCAAAAAACACAATCTATTAAAAGAAACTTGGATTTATTACAATCTAACAAACATTAGAAAATAAAAAATCTCCATCTGCAAATCTTGCATCGAATCTTCTGCATTATTTCCTTTAATTAACAAATACAATTTTTCTCCCATTTACGACAAACATATAACTTTTTTTTAAAACATTGAATGCCAATCCTTTTTTGTAAAATCGTCAATTAAAATTTAAATAATAAATTCCTCAGGATGTCCATGAAAAACATCTCTGTAAATGAACGAATACAAAGTGAATAAATATTTATTTAATCAAATAATTCCTCAATCATTTTAAAAATAAAAATAAGATTGCCTTCCTTAATACATTTCAATCCCAAATGAACAATTTGCAGCATACAAACAATCCATAAAAAATCGCTGATTTATTAAAATTGAACAAACATTGGAAAATGAAAAATCTTCATCTAAAAATATTGCGTACACTCTGCTTCCACATTTCCTTTAATTAACAAATACAATTTTTCTCTTATTCAGGACAAACATAGAAATTTCATCACAAATATCCAATATCGATCAATTTTTTGAAATCATCATATAAAATTAAAACAGTAAATTCCTGAGAATATGTATCTAAAATATCTCTTAATTCGAACATCAAAATATTAATTCAATATTTAAATCAGTTTTTATAATAAAACAAGGGTACTGCAATATTTTATTTTTTTTTATTTTCTGCAAAATTTTATGAATAATCCCAACAATTTTAATAATTGACAAATTTTTCTTCAATTAGTTGAATCTATACCTATAACTTCTTTTTGTGTATTTATTTCACACTTTTCTAATTTCTTTTACTATGAAGATAATTGGATATAACATTTTGAGCTTATGAATAAGAAATACCGATTTCAAATGATGAAAAACAAATCATCATTTTTTAAAGAAATTTATAGGAATAATGTGATTTGAATATTGTGTTGCAAAATACGCAAAATTTTCGGAATTCCTGTACCTGAAATATCGGAATTCTAACCAATTCTCATATTGAAATGTTTGGATTTCTCAATAATTGCATAACTATTGTTATATTCGTAAATGATCGTCTTTTTTACTTTGATTTTGTAGAAAATTCAAATAAAAAAATTGCTAGACAAAATATAAACATTGAAGATGAGAAATTTTGATTTTTAATAAGTCGATTGTATGAAGGTGAATTTTACATTGAAATACTAATTTATTAATAATATAAATTTTTATAACAAAACAAAGGTACTGAAACATTTTGTTTTAATTATAAACTTTATTGATAATCTCAACAATTTTATCTATTTATAATTTATTATTTGCAATTAGTTCAATTAAAATCGTGAATCAAACATTTTTATCTACAAACTCATGTATGATAAACCTTGAATTCAAATGATAAAAAAACAAATCCTTATTTTTTTAAAGAATCGATAGGAATACAGTCAATAGAATATTATGTTACAGAATACGCAAAATTTTCAAAATTCCTGTATATAAAATATCAGAATCTCAAATTAATCTCATCTTTAAATTTAAAATTTGTCAATAATTGCATAACTATTGTTATATTATTGAATTTTTTCAAAATTTTCAAGTCTTTTTTATACTCTGATTTTGTTGAAAATTTATTCAAATAAAAAAATTGCTAGGCAGAATTATTAACATTGAAGATAAGAAATTTTGTTTTTATATTAGTCGATAGTGTGAAGGTGAATTTTTCAATGAAATAATAATTTAATAATAATATTCATTTTCATAATAAAACACAGTTACTGAAATATTTTTTTAATTTCTAAATTTTATTCATAATCCCAAGAATTTTATCAATTTAAAATTAATTCTTTTTCAATCAGTTCAATTAAAATCGTGTTTTTTGATATCATTTTTGATATCAAATCATCATTGTTAGATAGAATTTATAGGAATACAGTCATTTAAATATTGTGTTACAAAATACACAAAATTTTAATAATTTTCTTATCTAAAATATCGGAATCCCAAATTTTTCTGATCTTGAAATTTTAACTTTCTCATTCATTGCATAATTATTGTTATATAATTTGATTATTTATTGCCTTTTCTACTTTGGTTCTGTATAAAATTCAAATAGAAAAACCACTAGAAATAAATAATAACATCAAAGATTAAAAAAGATTGATTTTCAATTAGTCGATAGTATTTGGATAAATTTTTCATTGAAATACCAATTTACTTAGAAAATTATTATTATTATAAAATGAAAGTGGTGCAAAATTCTTCATTTTTCAATTTTTCTGAAATTTCATTGATAATCCGAATGATATAAAGCAATTTTCAATTTCAAATTCTGTTATCGAATACTAATGAAGATGAAAAAAGGTAAAATCAATTCTGTCTTCAACTTCATTTCACTTGTAAAACAAGAAAAAATGCTTATTACTTCATAATTTTGAAAAAAACATTTAAATAAGTTAAAATGAATACAAACCTTCCTTTTCGTGAGAACAAATGCAAAACATAAATATTCGCAGTTAATCAAACAATTCACCACATAAAAATAAGACCCTCTCCTCCAATAAACTTCTCTCGAAAATAAATAATTCACGCTCTACAAACAATCCACCCCGTCGATTTATTTAAATCAAACAAACATGGGAAATTGGAAATTCTCCATCCATAAATATTGCATCGACTGCGCTACAAGCAGAGAGCAAACTTGCCGCTCGAATTTCGCTTTTATCTCTTGCCTTAAATATCCAGCTTGGGAATTCCCCTCAAATCGATGCTGGAATAGCAACTTTGGAGCGTGGCACACGTTAGAGTTGACAAGCCAAAGCCTGTCATAGTGCTTGGGAACGTTGCCTGGGGAGCAGGTTTTCTTGACTTTTGTATTAGGTTGTCGCAACCAACTCCCTCGTCAGCGGCAGTCGAAGTTTTCAAGCATCTATGTCAAGGTGTACGTTTCGACTGCCTCGCTCAAGACTTGTTTTATTCAATAAGGGCGCACACAAGAAACGCCCAGACCAAAAGAGTAAATACGAGAAAACGAGGGGGACGCTCCAAGAGCAGCCCTCATTACTAATTACAGAGTTAAGAAGACCGTGACTTATGTATTCAAAGTTTACGACCCTGTACCCTCCCCCGTGCCCCACCTTCATTTTTTATTTCCGTGGCCTCATCACGATTAATCGCCCGAGACTCGAGATTTCGCGCTCAAGGGTTTTTGGGGGAGTGTGAAGTGTAAATACTGGCAGGTTTTAGGGAAAAATTGTGAATGGGGTTTTATAGAAAGTGAGAATGCTTTGGTTTTTGTTGAATAATGTTCTTGTGAAAACTTATGTCATTAAGTAAATACGACATTAAAAAAAATTTGACCAAAGTATTCTTTGAAATTTATAGTTATATGCTGAGCTCAAATACTCAAGCAAATTTTCAAACACGTAGACGTGAGCCAGAATCTAGTTAGATTTTCCCGCATTTACTGAAGAGATCTTGCACTCGGCCATTTGGAGGAGACGGAAAGTGTAATCCTGCCATGACCCAAACGTATTATACCACTCCTCAGACTAATCCGAGAATGGACTAGAGACAGAGATTAGCTTGAGGATGTAACTGTCATGTTAATATCAACGGGCAAACAATGAAACCAAGAATAAAACTGTTTCTGCGGTACCCAAAAAACAACTACTATTTTAACAGCAAGTAATTGAAATATCATTCTTCAATTTCAACTTCTTTTACAGTTAGTATCCGCAATTTACAGGTAGAAATATAGAAATATATTGATTTTGAATTTTTTCGCCTTCAAAGTTGCAAATTGATGTGAAATGCATTTTTTGTATTTAATCTCACCTTTTTATTTTAATCGTGTGCTCCAGTTTTGTTATATATTTAATTTAAACTGAATTTGAATTGAATATATTACTTGTAATTCAATATATTTTATAGTTTAATGAAAGAATACATAATTTAAAGTGTCCGAAATTTCAGAAATCCTAAATTTTGTAATTTCACTCAGAAAAACGTCTTACCTCAATTACAAGGAAAAAAAGTAGAGGGATCAAAAATGGTGGGAGTGCATAATTTACAATTAAAAATGAAGCATAGCAGTTTGCAGCGTTCGCCATATTTCTCCGAAAGCCGCGCTTTTCTTGGCATTTCATTTTCCGCTCCGTCTTTCTTTTTCATTCGTCGCCTCGAGATTATAAGAAATAGTACTTGCACGCGAACGAACCGTTCTGCAAAAATCACAATACTTCCGGGAAAAAAAACTGTCTGAGCTTAACGTGGAATAATTTACAGTGAGTCAAAGACAAGTGGTGCAGACTGAGAGCCATTTTCTCATTTTTCAGAGATTGATTACAGTTTTAATCATTTAAAATGGTTTTGTCGTTTATGCTTTGAAGTTCCGCACTGAGAAAAAGCACGTAGTCATTCGTGCCTAAAATAAAAAGGGATATTATTTAAATTTATCGTATATTGTTGTATATTCAGCTATAGATATATTTATTTTTTGCAATTATAAGTTGTTCCATAATAAAAAAATTATATACTTGGTATTTAATGGTATATAATTTAAATATGCCTTATTCAGAATTCGATGACACTTTTCAATGTCCAAAACACTTTTCAAAGTGTTTTATGTAAATTCTAAGACACTCTAAAACGTACAAGTCTCTTCTTTGAGTGATAAATGCAACAATTCAAGACAATCCTCGAAGTATATATTTGGAAAATTAAAGACCCTTAAAAGTATCTTTTCCGGAATTCTCAGAAATTTTCAAGTGTGTAAGACACTTCTTAAACTATCTTATTCGAAGTTCCAAAATATTCAGAAATGCCTAAGACACTTCTTGAAATGCCTTATTTGAAATTCTAAGACACTCGAAAGTGTCTTGTTCGAAATGCTAAGACACTTCAAAGTGCCTTATCTAGAATTCTAAGACACTGTCGAATGTCAACACAATTCTTGAAATGTCTCATTGGATATTCTAAAACACTTTCATGTTTTTTATACCGAAATTAGAGACACTTTTTGATGTTCGCAACTCTTTTAAAAGTGTTTTAAGAAAATTTCAAGACACTTTCAAGCGTCTGACACACTAATTCTTAAAGTGATTTTTATTAAAAATTTGTAGACACTTCCTGAAGTGTCTTTAAAATTCAAATACTTTCTGAAGTATCTTTTCTGGAATCGTAAGACACTTTTCAAAGTGTCTTTGAATATTCAAAGATTTAACATTTCCAAGACATTTTACAAAATGACTTACTAGAAGTTCTAAGACACTCAGCAGCGTCTCATTCGGAATTTGAAGACACTCTCGAATCTCTGAGATACTTCGTGAAGTCTCTCGTTTGAAATCATAAGACGCTCCAATGTGTCTTATTCGGAATTTCAAAACACTTTTAAATGTCCATGACACTATTCGGGGTGTTTTATTAAAAGTCGAAGACACTTTTAAACGTCTAAGATCCTATTTGTAGTGATTTGTGAAAAATCTGAATGCTTGAAGTCTCATTTTGAATTTAAAGTCCTTGAAAAGTATCTTTTCTGGAACTCTAATACACTGTCAAATGTCTAAGACACTTTTCAAAGTGTTTTATAAAAATTTTCAAGATATTTTGAATTTTCTAAATATTTTTTGAAGTACCTTATTTGAAATTCTGAGACACTCGAAAGTGTCTTGTTCGAAATGCTAAGACACTTCATAGTGTCATATCTAGGATTCTAAGACACTATCGAATGTCAACACAGTTCTTGAAGTGCCTCATTGGAAATTCTAAAACACTTTTATGTTTTTTATACCGAAATATGAGACACTTTTTAATGTTCACAACTCTGTTAAAGGTGTCTTAAGGAAATTCTAAGACACTTTCAAACGTCTGACACACTAATTCCTAAAGTGATTTATTACAAATTTGTAGACACTTCTTCAAGTATCTTATGAAAATTCAAAGACCTTCTGAAGTATCTTTTCTGGAATTGTAAGACCCTTTCCGAAGTGTCTTTGAAAACCCAAAGATAATCAGACATTTCTAAGACAGTTTACAAAATGTCCTACTCGACATTCTAAGAAACTCAGAAGCGTCTTATTTGGAATTTTAAGGCACTCTCGAATCTCTGAGATACTTCGTAAAGTCTCTTATTTGAAATTATAAGACACTCAAATGTGTCTTATTCGGAATTTCAAGACACTTTCAAATGGCCAAGACACTATTCAAGTTGTCTTATAAAAATTTGAAGACAGTCCTTTAGGTCTTATTTTGAATTGAAAGTCTTTGAAAAGTATCTTTTCTGTAACTGTAATACACTTTCAAGTGTCTAAGGCACTTAATAAAGTATTATTTGAAAATCTTCAGTACATTTTCAATTTCAAGACACTTCTTGGAGTATGTTTTTTGAAATTTGAAGACACTCCAATGTGTCTTGTTTGGAATTCCGCGACACTTTTTTATTATCAAAAACATTATCCAACACGAATGTCATTGATTTTTCTTAAGGAAAATTAAATTCCCCCCTCCCGGGGGGGGGGGTGAGGGAATTTCCTTCGTCGTGCCCCGGACGCCGAAATGTTTCTTGCTACGCCACTGCTCCCATCACAATTTCAAATACGCAGTGAAGCCAATTCCCTTTATCTCAACAGCAGAACACTTCCTCCTGTTTATCTTCAGCTTTCCGAATTCACATCATCATTCAACGTTGAACTTGAGTTCTTTTTATTACAATAGCCATTGTTAAAGTCGCATCGATACATTGGTGTATCGTAAATCACTGAGATTGGACTTCTTCGCGCTTCTCGACGCGAGAGCTGTCATTCCAGATTATTTATTCATTCCGGTAACCTTAACATCCCGGGTGTCAGCCGTAAAATGTCCCGAAGGCACTCAGCTCGACGTAAAGTTTCTAACTTGAGCTCGATTCGATCACGAAATACGGGATGAGCTCCGGCGGAAGGTGCGGTTCCGGTCGTTCGCGAATTCAAATCCAACGCTTCACCCTCACATTAAATCGAATGCTTTTCCTTTTCTCTTTCTATCCGTCGTCTTTCTCGCATAGTTCGTCCGAATCCGTGGAAAAAATTTTTATCACGCGTTTTATTCGTGTTCTTCAAGTGACGCTTTGAAGGAAATCGAAAGTTAGGGTGTGGAATTAACTTGATTATTCAATTTGTGGAGAGTTAAGTAATTCAATTTGGTATAGTTCATATCTTTGAATTACAAATAATATCTCCAAAATTATGTATATCTGTTCAATAAAATCTTTGTTTTTTTTTCATCGACAAATATTTCACGAATAATAGAACTTTACAAAATCAGACCCTGGAAAAACTTTATAACGAATCCGCAAAGTGTAACAAGAAAATCGAAATGAAAAGTGTACTTGAATAATGTTTCAATAAATGAAATACGCCTCAGCACGAACATTCGTAATGTTTGAATTTACACATTGACAGAGCAAACAATAAATCTCTAAAATAATAGCGCGCGGAATAATGAGAAGTTCACTGCAGGCACATTGTAAAGCAGAAAAATAATTGAACGGAAGTTGGCAGTAGCGTTCTGAATTAAAACGAAACGAATTAAATAATAGCGTCCTCGTAGCTCTCATTTCCAAGTGTATACAGATATCATGTACACTTATCATTCGCGTACGCGAATGAAATTTGCATTACACCGTTGTTTCATAGTATATTTCATTATGACTGTGAAGACGAGATAAACGTTCTCGAAATTAATACGCGTGTATGCAAATTTTCGTCGTTTATAGACGTGAAAGGGACTTTGGAAAATAGTGTGGTATTTGAAATAATGATTGGTTGGTTATTTGAAAAGGGAGTATTTTGGGATGAGTTGTTTCATGTAATATTCTGGAAGATGAATGTGAAAATCATATCTTCTGAATTCATACTAAGGTGATATTCCTTCAATTTCTAGAATAAAGATAATTTTGTCTGTAATGTTACTTCCGGTTTACGGAATAAGTAAGAGATATTCTGTGTTCTCTGAACCCCCCCCCCCCCAACATACATTGCATATGGAAAAATCATAATTGTTCAACTGTTACCTTATCAATGGGATAAAAAGAGTTCTGAGGCAACAAAAGTAAAACATGCTGGCTTGAAAGGAGTTCATAC
>JAPYZL010199121.1:0-16901 GCA_030522825.1 Platygaster orseoliae | reverse complement strand
TCGCGATCGCCCGAGAACTCACATTTCCTAATAATTGAAAAACCGAAAAAATAAAATACCGAAAAAACTTTGGATCGAAAACCCAAAAGACCGCCTCCGCATATTTTCGAATTCATAAAATGTCGATATTTTAAATCCCCGCTAACATATTGCGACGAAAAAAAAAGGTACAGATTGTTTAAGGGGTTATATACAAAGTTGAGGCGAAAAAAATGAGCTAAGTTCGTGATTTTTTTCAAGGGTTTTATACCAATTTTATTTGAAAAAGCAAAAGACTAATTCTTGGTAGTAGTATCTAAGAAAAAAAAAGAAGTTGAATTTTAGAAAAATATTGAAAATTGTCGGAGTTTTCTAGCCCTTTTCCCGAAACGCGTTTTTTTTGCAGAGGCTTGCGGTGATCACTCTCCAAAAGAACAGCTTAACAGAAATCAAAAAAGTAAAAAAATTATCAAAGAAAAATGTATTGTAGTGTACTGGAACGATTCTTTTCCTATCCAAAAATTTTGTATTCTTTGTTATAATTTTTTATTTAAAATTTTGAACACCTCGAAAATCGATTTTTTTATTTTTCATGGTTTTTTTATTGGAAAAAAATTTTTTTTGGAAACCGTTTCGTTCAAGTACACCACAATACATTTTGCTTTTATAACTTTTTTACTTTTTTGATTTCTGTTAAGCTGTTCGCTTTGGAGAGTGATCACCGCAAGCCTCTGCAAAAAAACGCGTTTCGGAAAAAGGGCCAGAACTCCGACAATTTTTAATATTTTTTTTTTATTCAACTTGTTTTTTTTTTCTTAGATACTACTAACAAGAATTAGTCTTCTGTTTTTTCAAATAAAATTGGTATAAAACCCTTGAAAAAAATCACGAACTTAGCTCATTTTTTCGCCTCAACTTTATATATAACCCCTGAAGGTCACGAATAAATTTTTCATTGATTCGTGTATGTCACGATTCTAAAAATGAAAGAAACTTCAAAACGACGAAAAAAAATTTGTCCTCAAACGTAATGTCCCTCCAAGCCATATGACCGAATAACCATGTGAAAGAAAATTTTATGCACCGAATTGGCACTACGTCGAATTAAAAAATTTCCGAAATAGCATATCCCTGAAAATATTTTTCCCCGACATTTAAATGCGCCTAATCGCTGCTTCCCCACACGCGCGATGCTCCGCATACAAAAAGGAACGAAAAAATTTTACGACGATTATTCATTGTACCGACAAACTATTTCCCCTCTTAAATATTTCACCTCTTCCGCGAAGCGTCGAATGGGGAAGGTTGAGAATGGCCATGGTACGATGAGTCATGCGTCTCGAAAAATTATTTGACCGAATACGGCTTTCACCGCGAGCTCGAAGGCTCGAGTAGATAAAGTCACGAAACTTTATTACGCTGAAAATTCATTTAACCAAAAAACTAAAGAGTCGAAAACGTTTTTTCCCGATATTTCCAAAGTCCGAACTACTTTTTTCTCGATCTCCCATTATTCCGCAATTTTTAATCAATTTCTGAGAAAATTGGACACTTTTCTTAGAAGTTAATTAAAAATTCTATTTTTTCTATTCGAATATAGAACGAAACATAACTAAAAGCTAACGGAGTGTTTTCGACGTGGGTTTTATATAGTCGAAAGAAACGAACAAAACAATATAAAAATTATCATGAATAACACGATAAGATTTCCCAAAGTAATAGATTATTACATAACGAAGATTCATAACGAATAACATATGACTTATCATTCAAATTTTAAATCGGCGGCCTATTAGTTACTATTTATGTTTTGATGTTCAAAACGTGTAAATCCAGAAATTATTTTTCCCAAAAATATTACGTGTTGTTTAATCATAGATTTCTAAAATTAAATGCTGTGGTATAAAATTCTAGAAGATTTTTAGTATTTATATTGATTTTGAAGAAAACAATATATTTTATACTGATTTTAAGATGTTTGCTTTTGTTATATTTATTTTATCTTTATAAAGTTTTATAATTATATGCTTCGAGAAAAATCAAAGTTATTTCAATTTTTTTTTCTAAATTTTATATTGACAGTTAAGTCATTGATAAACTTCTTGTTTTTTCTCAAATCGTTTTAGAATTCTAGAATTTCAAAGAATTTTCTAGTACTTCTGTGAATTTTTAGTAATTTTGTTAATTTTTATAAACATATGTGAAACTCGGTTCTACAGAACTCAAATTTTGATATTCTTAGCATTTTCACGTAGTTTCATGAATGTACATGATGTGTAGCATTAGAAGCTCCAAAATTTTTTTTTTTTTAATTTTTGATGTTTTATACTTATTTTAATTTTTTTCTCCACAATTTACATTTTTCATTTTCACCTGGATTCATTGAATTTACCTGAATTTTGGTCCCAAAAACTCAAACTCCCCGACGAATTCAAAGTACACCTAAATGAATATTTCCAAAAAAAAATTTTCCTACAAATACAGTGATAAAAAAACTTTAAATAAAAGACAAATTCGAACAATTCTATAATCGTTTTAAAACATACATAAATATAATTAAAGAATTGCTTTATTATGTTATATAAAAATATGACTGAATATTTCAAACTCTCTTTACACACCAATTTTTTCATGATACTGGAAAAAAAGAATTTCATTGTCTTCGAGAGCGGAAAAAATAAAATTACCACGGGAGAAAAGCAGGCCCTCCAAAATGTTCATCTATCTCTAGTTCCGTGAGATTGAGATCGCGGTACACCCGTTGCCAAATAGCTTCTTGCGCCTGAAAAGCGAGCGCCAAATTGATGCCATTCAGAGCCATCCAATCGATGTTCTTCTCCCATTGTTCCCATTGCCACCAAACGCTGCTATATCCTACCGTGCACACGTTCTGATAATACCTGAACCTTCGGACATTATTTCAAAATCAGGCATCATTTTCCAAGTCATTAAAAATTTGAAAATTATAGTTAGAATGATACACTAAAAAACCCATTCGGTTCACTTAAATAAATTTTTAGTTCATACAAACTAATTTCATTAGACTCTAAAAAACTTTATTCCAGTCAAAAAAAATTTACGGTTGTGCTAATTTGACTTTGTTTCTGCAAACTAAAAATATTTTAATAAAATAAAAATGTGTTTGTCTGAATTATAAATTTATTTAAGGAAACCAAGTATTCAATTGGTTAAATAACAACCAAACGTTTGTTTGAGCAAACGAAATTGGTTTTTCGGTGTTTACTTAGATTACAAATAATAAAAGTGAAATATGTAAACTAAATTTGAAGTGTAATTACTTAAAACAAAAGGGTTCACTATTTTGAATTTGAAGATTCAGTGTAATTTTACGGAATAAGATAACCTCAGAAATGTGATTTTAAATATATGGATATTTTTTTAGAATTGTTCAAATTTGAGTGTGAAGAAGACAAGGCATTTTTTTTTTCTTAAAATGATTGACAATCATAATTCTTTATTGAATTGTGATTTGATTAGTAGTTGCAATTTCTCAAAATTATCTCAAAACCAGGGACTTTAGAATCGAAAAAATCGAATAAAAACATGTTGATGAAAAATTACTAAAATTGAGAATTGATAACTTTGAACTCTGCGAAACAAAAAATTTGAAAACAAAATAAAATAAAATAACTGGAAAATCGTACTTGATAAAAAAATTCTGAAATCTTGAAAAAAAAAAAAATTTTCCAATAAATCCCTCGAGAATTTTTTTCTGTCTACATCCCTGAAGTCATAAAGCCGATGACAATAAATTTAAAAATGAAATCGGCAATAATTCGATCAAAAAAATACACGATAGTAAAGAAAATATTCAAAAATTTGCATCTATACGTAGTAAAATACACACTATATTACATTTTAAGAATATTTTCTTTTGTTTCTTATCTATTTATTTTATCTCCCCAAAAAATCTTTGACTTGAATTTACAAATCGGCTGTAATAACCTGTCGTGGGAAGTGACGGTGAAGTTAGCATTTGGCAGTGTTCGCGGAAGTCGAACTTGGGCACCCTCCCATGCGACGTGAGCGTTGCAATAGTGCTTAAGATAATAATGGAAACCCCAAGCTGCAGCTACACCCGACGTGCCAACAATTTCGACTAAATTTCCCGGGAGCTTTGTTACCTAAAATATAGATGCTCCGCGTAAATTGCTCGGAAACACTTCTTCAACGTTAATAACAACACCTTGGAATGCGCCGAATCAAAATAGTGAATCGAAAATAAGTATTTTGCAAAACGTGCTAAGAGAATGTAATTGAAAACCGGTGTAGTGGCAATGGATGCGATATTTACAATCAGTAAATATGATTTATTACTTTGAAATATTTAAATAAAATATGAAATATTTATGGATAATATGTAAAATGTAGTTAATTGTAGTAAAATATATTATAAACCTAGATAGCACTGTTAAAATCATCTTTGCACATTTAATGCTACATCATGATTGATCGAAATTGCAACATGATTCGAAGATGTTGCAAATATTGAAGCATCATTGCATATTTATTGCAACATCAAAATCAAAGTTAACTTAAGTCAAAAAATCAACGTCATTGAACCTTAAGCCTCTCAATGATTGCAGAATCATTGATGCATAAACTTGACTTTCTTCGCAGAAAAATAGTAGCTCCAATATAAAAGTTCTGGCCGAATGAATTTGTAATTTTTGAATTATGTAAAAAGTGAATTCATGTTGGTAACATTTCGCAATTCAAAAGCAAGTTTTTGATGCTACTTTGATGACGCATTTATTGCAACGTTGCATTTGAGAGTCGAGCGTTGATTTTGATGCGGTATTGATGAGGCTTTCATGCATCAAACAGAGAAACTCTTTTGTTGGCTCAAAAAATGCCCATTTAAAGCACACTCAAAGATGCATTGAAATAAAACTACGTTATTTTCTGATTCTCTGGCTGATACACGATTTAATTGACGATATTGTCAGACAATAAAATTCCTACAGTGAGAATATGCAAATATGTATAAATGATTTATTCGTCTTGTTGTCGCAAACATGAATGACCGAAAATTGTGTCAATCATTTGCTGTCGGGATTGGAAATTCATTTTTAATTCAAAGTTTTCTTATTTGTAATAAAAAAACTTTTTTTTAATCGTATTTTTTTAAATACGACATATATTATAACGAAAAACGAATTCAATATATACCATAAAATATTTTCATATAATATTAATGATAAATAAATAATGAATACATAATGATTAAATAATGTATAATGAAATATTAATTAAAGGTATATAAATAATGTATGTATAAATAATATACAGAGTGTACTAAGATCCACGCGCCAAAAAAAATCCAGTATTTCTTTTTAAATTTCGAGTCGAAAACTCTTTTGCCACTTTTTACAACACTCAAAAATAAAAAAGTTATTCAAGTTTGTAATTTAAACAATAAACGCGTTCTTACGAGGAGTGGGGATAACAACTACGTACCAAACTCTACACAAATTTTCTTTATATTTTTCTGAGTCGAAAAATCCTTTGCCACTTTTCGCAAATCTCAACATCAAAAAAGATATTCGAGTTAGAAGTTTCAACCAATCAGATTTCTCAGATTTCAAACTCAAATATCTTTTTTGATTTTGAGTTTTGTGAAAAGGGGCAAAGGACTTTTCTTTTAAGAAAATTATGAAGGAAAATGTGGGTAGAGTTTGGTCCCTGGTTTTTATCACCATTTGAGGGATTATAATTCAAAACCAGCTAACTCTCAATTTTTCCGAAATTAATTTTTTTACATTTCTGAAATTTCTGTTATAGGTCACATATTGTTATAAAAGTGAAACTTCAAATAAACTTTTTTTTTCCATTTGTAAAAATTGCGATATTTCAAAACCGGCTAACCCCATACAGGTTGTTATGGAAAATCCGGTTTTCTATCGATGTCTCTGAGATTTTTAGAAATACATTGAACTGAAATCGATATATATATATATTGTCTCGTGGTGAGACTATGACGCTTTTGTGGAAATATTAATTTTTGGGTGATTAAGATAAATAAATGCAATAGTCAGCACCTGATGGGTTTATTGATATCTGTAGCAACTGAAACCACAGTGTCGCACTAAGGCATTAATAATTCCTATGGTGTTGTTTGATCACGAGTAAACTTTGGTTGAGTATTTTTTGAATCTCCATAGTTATATAATCATAATTAACAGAAAATTAACGATATTAAGTGTAAGTTGGATTCGAGTGACGCAGCCTGGGAGAGTCCAAGTCAAAAGATCTTTCGATGACGAACAATTTAAAGCTTTCGCAGTTTGGAAACGAGGAAATGAGATCGTATATTTCTCGTCATGTATAATATATAAGTATTGTAAAATTTATTTCATGAAAATATAACCAGTATTGTGTTGTATTACTATATATTAATATGTGTTAAGGAATCAAAATAGATACTATCGACTACGAGTCATTTTTTTTCTTTTTATATTAAATGATTGGAAATCCCAATGATTCATCATAATAATTTGAAAACGAAAAAACATTGATTATTATATTTAACGATTGGGATTCCCAATGTTTTGCAGCATGTTTGTTAGCCGGTTCACAACTTTGGGAGTTTATATTTACTTTTGTAGAAAAGGTTTTTACTTGAAACTTCAAAGATACGTCATTTTGTTTCTGAAATTCATAAATGTATCATCAATTATTCAAAAACAATTACAGTTGTCACATGGGAACGTTTTTTTGTCACCCAGTAAAAAATCAATATTGTGGGTTAGCCGGGTTCGAATTATAATCCCTCATTATTATCGTCATATTTATCTGAAAATTAATTTTAAAACCATCCATAACATTATTTAAATTTGTTTAAATTCTCGTTACCTGAAATGTATCTTTTCCAGTCGGTCCTAAATTTTCGTCAACTTTCAGAGAAAAAAATTTCGCATTTTTCCCTAGTAATCTTCCGACTAATTCTTGAGCTGTTTTGGATTGAATTTCGGGGGAACTTTGGGATTTTATGTGAAGCAAAGTGTCATGAAATCCTGCGGAAACGAATAATTTTTAACTTCGGGGAATTTCAGACTGAACATTTTTTATTGAAAACGGGGAATCTTAAAAATATTTTTGAATACGGCTATCTAGCTGTTCTATTCAAAGTATATGTGAGAATTTAATTTTTTGCCGACTTTATTTATTATGATTGAACCTGAATCCCTTTTATCAAGAACTTTAGTTTCTCTCAATGAAATTGAATTTTCATGAAAAATGTTGAATGTAAAGTGTTAAAAAAGTTGATGATTTCGAAAAAAGAAAAAAGTCTTCAAAATGCAACTAAAGATCACACAAAAAATTCATTAAAATCGATATAGTAATTTTTATAATACTCAAAATACTCGAAATAAAAAGAAAATTATATATTTTCACAGTATTTGAAGGCTTAAAAATTATAATTATTTTTTCCTATCAAATAACCCAAGTACACAAAGAATTTACCGGCATTTTTCGAAGACACTTCACTAAACAAACTTTCTAGAACCACTAAAAAAACCAGAAAAAAAAGCCAATTCATCGAAAACTTCACATAAAATTTTTTCTTCGAAGTATGCATCTTGCCCCAAGCGATGTTCGCGACTGAATAAAAAAAAAAGATGATAATTCTGTGCTTTAAGTGCTGTCATTTATAAGCCTCTCGTTATCGCATTTAGTTTCACAGACACACTCACGATAAATTCATTCATTCATGAGAGCTTCTTTATTCAAGTCTGCATAAGTGCGCTGAAAGTTCCTTTTGGATTATGTTTATATCAATGAAATTCAAAAATCTGTCAAAACTGTCATTGTAACTGGTGTCAAAACTTTTCAAAGACTGTCAAAACTGTCACGAGCTGTTGAAAACTGCTGAAATAATTCGAAACTGCCGAAATTTTCAAAATTCTCTCGAAAATTGTCGGTGCCAAAGGAGATGTATACTAATGAGCTGTCAAGACTATTAAATACTGTCAGATATTTAAATAAATGAAAAACTAACATTTTTGAAACTGTCAAAAATGTCTGGATACTTTCAAAAACAGTTGAAGGTGCCAAAACTAGTGGAAAACTAACAATTGTTGGAAATGTTTAAGACTGTCATAATCTATGAAGTGTGAAAAATTTCCTGAAGTTTTAAGTCTGTCGAAACTATTCTTAATTGTTGAAACTGTCGTAAATTCGTGTCAAGACTGCTACAAGCTGTTAAAAACTTTCAAAATCATTAGAAACTGCCAAAACAATTGAAAAAACTCTTTCGAAACAAGGTGCAAAAATGTTATCAGATAATTAACTGGTAAAGACTGTGAAAGGACTCAAAGAATATTCCCAATTGTTATACAGTAAAAACTATCCTAACCGTCATATAATTCTATTGAAAAATGAAATCTAAATATCAAAATATAGTGTCTGCATTAATTTACAAAATAATATGTAAAAATTTTGTATAAATTATATATGAAATTGTGAAACAAAAAAATATTATTCTGAATACATATTCGTAAAAAACAGATTCATCATTTCACACAGATAAGTCAATGAAGCTGTAATCTTGTTATGTATTTTATATCTTATCCACATCGTGCATAAATTCAATGTCGTATTTGTTTAAGCAATTCCTCTTTAATCAATAACAACAAACACATACATTGCATATTACATATTTTTGGCGTTCATAAATATTATTTTACGCTACTCGTAGATTATTATGTCCTTTTTTTCGTAGTAATAATTTTTACAGTATAATATAATTGATCGATTTTATTTCAGATAAATTATGTGGTAAGGTATGAAAAAATGTCAAATATATGAGTCGTAATTTATTTATTAGACTTCCCTTTATTATTTTCAGGAGAAATCATTGTTTTTTTCTATTTTACACGACGAAAATTTAGGGCATTCGAATTGAACTAACCTTATTTTAATATTTATTTCAATGTATGTAAGAAATGCATTTTTCAAATGACTATTATTTCTAAGGCAGTGATGTAATTAATATCCTAAATCAATTTTTCACTAAATTGAACTATGTATAATTAAAGCATTGGTCGATGAACAAAAACTTCGTCACCGATTTCGACTGGTCCTTCACTGTACAGGCCACAATAAATTCCGAATTTCGGACTGTTATGTTCGAATGCTCTCATTTCTGCATTTTCTTCAGAACGGAAACTAAAAAAAAGGATAAAGTAAGTACATTAGAATATTCCGTACACGTTACTCTGGGTTTTTTAACTCACGTTCGCAATACTGGCAAAAGCTCTGATTTATCAAATTCTCCGTTCTCTGGATTTATACAGATAAGTCTACACCTGAAGAGAAAAAAGTTTTTTATCTTTGAACTGTATTTTATGCTGTTCAGATTTCTATGATTTTTGAAAAGTGTATAACATCATTGAAAAAGAAAAAAGGAAAAAATATTACAAATGGTTTTTGTATGAAATATCGATAATTTACTGTCCCAAGTGTTTAATTTTTCTATTTTTATTGTTACACTTAATTTTTATTTACCGTGTGCATGGTTTGAAATTTCTGATGACGACTTTTTCCCCGATTTTGATCCATTCCCAAGTATCTTCTTCAAAGGGTTCATTACTGGAAACCATAATATTGTGCCTAAACCGTGATGAGGAAATGGGTTCACCCATTCGTTTGCTGAGATCTTTCAAAGAACTTTCGTTTAATAGCAAGTAACTTGCAAGATAAGAAAAAATTCCCTGCAAAAAAATTCAACATCAGAAAAAGTACACGAATCATAAAAATAATGAAGTTAATAAAAACGTGATAAATGCTTTTAATTTTTAAATTAATGTGTAGTCAACATTTTTCTGAAATAAAGAGGAAGAAATGAAATTCAATATTTACTGAGTCTTTGTCGCTTCTCATTGTCTTATAAAAATTCAAAAATGTGGACCACGACTTTCCCTTTAAAATCCGTCTTTTTAGAGATCGTGCAGAAGCGATTCTCAGTCCTGAATCCTCTCCTGTTAGTACTCTGAAAAAATAATTTTACAAATAAAAATTTTAGTTCAAACTATTTTTACTATCAAAATAAAAACAAGTTAAGACATAATGTTAAGATATAATATTACAAAAATTGAGTAATAAATTGAAATTCTATTGGAAAATTGCACAGAGGAATATTGGCAAGTGAAAATCAATGTTGATGTATTAATTTTGATACAGAACGCAGACCTTGAAATCCATTTGGCAGCATCATCGCCACAATCAAAGCCAGCAACTGTGTCACCAAACCACATAACACAGTCGACCATTTTGGCACTTTTTCCTCCAAACTTCGGGACTTTCAAATCCAAAGTCGTCATTTCTTTGACTTCTAATCTCACAAAATTCTCATCAATAGCAGTGATTCCGACAGAAAGTAATTTAGGGTATAATTGGGCTGATTGACTTTTTTTGGTTTTCTCGTTGTAAACTAGAAACATTCTGGAAACAAAAAATTGAAGAAAATTTTAAATGATTCGAAATGAAACAATTTCTTACATTTATTTGGTGAAATTATTTGTAATTATTTTCATCAATATTTGTCATGTTTAACCATCATTATATCACTGCAAAAATGAATAATAAGTAACTTTTTCTAAATTTTCAATGACAAAGTAGCAATCAATTCACCTGTCTCTCAGTCTAAAAATTCCATCAAGATCTGATCGAATTCCAAGTTTAGTAAAAAAGCATTTTTCAAGTCCATCTCCTCGCCCTGACTTGAGTGGATAAAAGTAAAGTTCTTTAACGTGCCCTACTTTCACCCAATTCGGCTTTGGCAATTCCGGGATCGAGTGATTCAATGTTTTCTCGCCAATTGAAACTTCCATTATTGAGTCTTCTTTCTCGTCGTTTTCGTCGTCCATTATTGGTATCCAAAATGGTAATTTTGCCTTGTACCATAGGAAAAAGCTACCGATTGCCAGGGATGCGCCACCAGAAAAAATTATCGTCATCTTCCAGTTCTGCAATGTATAAAAAAAATATTTCCTTGGATTGTTCAATTTTTTATTTTCCGATGCAATGACGTACACAGAAAAAATTCATGAGAGGGATTTTTTAAGAAAATCGGTGTTGATAGAGTTTTTTTTTTGAAATATAAAAAATTCTGGAACACTTTGATTTCTAGAGCAATGAATTTCAGGAAGATATATATAAAAAACCATACTATCAGAAAATCTTTCAAGTTGTATAAATAATTAGAAAGTATGAAAAATACTGAAAGTATTATAAAAACATAAAATTTGAACCACAGTGACTTGAAGATCACAAAAATGAAGTTCGATTATGCATGAAAAGTGTTTCACACTGGACTAAAAAATTTATGTAACTTCGAAACTCCAAAATTTGTAAAACTGAAAAATCTTATTACCGAGACAACATCGTCAAAGATTAAATATCAAAAAATTTCACAAGAAATATATTTTACAAGTATCTCAGGAGTTTATAAAGTTTCTGTATTGTACCTATGCTATTCATACATTTGTTTAGTATTTTTTAAAATTTTTATAGATTTTTTGCTACTGTAAGATTCACTCTACAGACTTCTAGAATTCAACGCTAAAGTATTGAAGTTCACAACTATTTTGAGATTCGAGTATTTTAAAAGATTTCCTAATAATTTATGAATTTCTGTATATAGATTTATAGAATTGCTTCTAGATGCTCTTGAATTCTAAATTCAATAGATTTGCAGTGTTTTTTTAAAACGTCTGGAAAAATTAGATCTGAGCAGTTTTTGAATATTGTATAGATTTTTTATATTTTCCTACTTTTAAAACTGTTTATAAGATTTTGTAGCGTTTTAGAGTAATTTTCTAAATTTTTAGTATTTCTATAGATTTTTTTTGCCGTTTTTTTAGAATTCGATGGTCTAGAATTCCGTGTTTTATGGATCGTACACATTTTTTCAAAATTTTCAGAAAATACTTCTTTCATAGAAATCTAATACTTTAAGTATTCTTTTGGTTTGTTTATGTTTAAAATACTTTTTCGTATTTTCATTAATTCGAGATCCCGGAGTTTAAAGTTTCATAAGTTTTGTGTATTTTTGTATATTCTAGTAATTTTTAATTACTTACCAGGTCAAAACAATTTCCCTAATTTCATTTTTTATATTATCCTAGCTACAAATGTATAATTATTATTCTTCTGAAACCAGGAATGCTGTTATCTTTGACTCACAATAATTAGTGAAATTAAGAATCCTGAATTCTACTTAAATTTGAGGAATATCAGAAAACCATTAGCTCTGTCCTCTAGATTTCAGTAAATACATTTTTTATCATTTTCACATTTTTTCTTATTTTCTATCCTTATTTTCATTGATTACTTCATTTAGAAAAATTCTTAATATTGAGTTAATGTACTATTTTGCAATTTTTTATATTTTTATTTATTTTGAGGGCTTATTATTCAATTCATCGTGTTCTTGATATGTCTTAAAAATGTATGAAATGATAAGGATGTTGATAAATGAAATATGTAATTGAGAGATTGAGAATTTTAGAATTTCTGAACTTGAATGGCTCAAAATTTTCGTATTTGATAATCAATTAGAACTTGGAATTATCAAAATTACGAATCGTTTTTTAGGGAACAAGTAGTAGGTTTTCAGTAATTTCACAAAAACAATTTCTCGAAGTTCTAATTAAACATCATTTTTGGAATTTTTTTGAAGTGAAATTAGCTACCTTGAACGATTAGTAAGTGAATGATGAATGCAATCAAAAATTTTAATTATATTACGAGCTTAACATTTAGACAATGGAAAAAGAATTGCAGAAATTCAATAGTTTCGACATTTTTAATACAAATTTTGACGATTTCAGCAGTTAAACAATGATTTTCATGATGAGAAATTATTTGATGGTAAATACAAATTTGTCAAAACTGTCTGAAAATCTTTCAAATAGATCAAAATTGTGAAAATTGTTTCATAGCAAATTTTTTAACTGTTAGAAGCTGCATACATTGTTAGACAGTTGAAGACTGTCGATATTTTGACAACTTACAGAACTTATAAACTAGGAAGCCTCTCAAAATAATCAAAATTGCCAAGAGATGTCAAAATTATCGAAAAACTAGATCAAAATTCAAGAAAAGTATAAATTTTCAGAACTGTGCTTAACTGAAAAATCATTTCGAAACTCTTTAAACTTCTTGAATTAAAATCATCAAAAAAGTTGATATATTTTCACATGATTTGAGTGATTTTGTTAATTTTTTCAAACTATTCAAAAATTGTTGAAAATGTAAACGCTTGAAAATTTTACGAATCAGTATATAACTACAATCGTGAATGTCAAAACTACCAAAATAAGCTACATTCGAAGAACCCATGAAATGTTAAACTAACAAGTCTATAGAATTTAACAAAATTTTCCTAAACTGTCAACTTACAGAACTTACGAACTAGAAAATCTGCCATAATAATCAAAATTTCCGTATTCCGTGAGATGTCCAAATTGTCAAAAAATTAGATTAAAATTTTTAAAAAGTATAAATATCCAGAACTCTGTTGAACTGAAAAATCTTTCGAAGGATTTTTTTTTGAAACTTCGATTTTCGTGAATTAAAATTATCGAAAAAGTTTACATATTTATGCACGGTTCAGTGTTATGGTAAGTTTTTTTTAATTTTTTAAAACTCTTAAAAATGTAGAAACTCGAAATTTTTTGTGATTGTGTATAACCATCATGAATATCAGACCTGTTCGAAACTGTGAATACTGTTTAGACAGTTGAAAGCTGTGAAAATTTGCAAAATTCAAAGAACCCATGAACTAGCAAATTTGTCAAAAATATCAAAATTTTTCTAAGGTTTAAAAGTTATCGAAAAAATTTGACTAAGTAAAGGTAGAATTGTTTAAACCTTGTAAAGCTGTGATATTACAATACATCGAAAACTTCAAGAATTAGTGAACTAATGTCGTCAAAAGAATCGAAATTTTGAGACACAATTCAAATTTACGCACGTAAATATGTAAAAACTATTTGAAAATTATCGAAATACTAAAACAATGAAGTAACTGATTGAAATAGTATAATAATCGCAGAATTTATTGTTCAAAAATGCGTCAAAACTGGTAAAATTATACGATTTTACAGAATTCGTAAAATTGTTGGAGAGACAAAACTGTGAAAATATTTTTCAAGTTTCAATGTTATTGAAAAAAATATCAAAAATGAAATTTTAAATTATCAAAACAGTGTAAAACTGCCAAAGCTATCGAAACTCTCAAATAGATATTTCTATTAATCTTTTAAATGTTTATCGAAACTTTTTCAAAATTATAAAAATAGTAAAAATTTCAACAGTCGTCTGAATTTATGAAGGATGATTAAATTTCAGGATTGTTTGAAGATGTACAAAATGTTGAGACAGTACAGTCAATAAAAAAATTGTAAAATGATCAAAACTCAAAGAGGTCAAGAATTTCATTGTTAAACTTTTATCAATTTTTTTTTGAAACCAAAAATCTTCCGGTGAAAAAGATGATAATCTTGTAAACTATTAAGGAAATTATTATTATCTAATTAAATTGAAAGCAACTTTTTCGAAAATAGTAATTTATGCAAGATGATCTATATTTTTGCACAATCTTATAACTGTCAACTACTTTAACAATATCTATTCTTAAAACATACAATAAATAGTTTGAATATCTATAGATATGTGATATTCAAGCATGACATTACATTTTTTATAATTTTGATGAAACTTTGGAAATCTTAATAGAACTAAAAAGTTTTTCATTGTAATCAGAAAAAATGTTTCTTCAAGATGACGTTCATTTTTTGTAGCCTCGTGGTTTGCATCAGTGTGCGAGAGGCTTCATTCACACTGATTTGCATTTGCGTCTCGTACGATGCGTCGCGACACACATCGGGTGATCTTCGAGCATGCGCAAAAACGTAAAAACTGGCCCTCAAAAATTTAAGTGTATACACATTCCAAACAACTGAACATTTTTCATTGAACCCGAAAATAATAAAACTCATGATGATGATACTTAGCATAAAAGAAACAAATAATAATTTCGATTTATCCTCAAGCAGAAAATTCGGAAAGAATCAGGTCACGATAATCATCAATCTCAACCGTTTTTTTCTGTTGATAAGCTGATTATTGTCAAATAAAGTTGATTGAACTCACCGAAAATCCCTTGAAGATCATATCTAACACTGGTTTTTTCATCTTCTATACACTTATTATTCACACTTTTTTTAACAACTTTTCGAGATTCGTTATTGAATCTTCCGACACCTGTTTGTCACCGGTTTTACCTGCCTGGAGGTAACAAAACGACTGGAAATAGTCAGTACACTTAATCTACCGTCGAACGTAACGACTGTTTTTTTGAAATCTGATTTTAGTTTGATTCCATTATATTGTTTTCGGAAAATTGACAAAATATTTTCAAAATCACTCTCATCAGTTAAAAATGACGTTTGAAAGTTAAATATTATTCGAAAAATTATGATTTATCAAATATCAAAATATCTACGACATAATCTCAAAAAGCCTTTGTTTTCCCTCCGGTCACCTGATTCGTTATTTTGTCCACTAAAGCGCGCGAAGTTTGAAAAACGTTATTTTTGAGTTTCACTCAATCGTTAATTCAAGTGTGGTTTTGCGTTTAAATTGTATTTAAAATCATTTAAATATTACACATACGTGTGATTAATTTGAGTAGATGTGAGATATTTGTAGTACAATGGATGAATTTGAATAATAGAAAATAAATTTTCTTTTCGATCCGTACTATTAAAAAATGTTTGAATATGGAGTTAAAAAGTTTATATTTTAACTCTGAACTTCTAGAATATAAAAATTTTGTAACATTTCAAAATATCTTGTATTGCGATATTTTACCTAAAATTATCGAAAATAGTTCTTTTTGATTTACATGAAAGAAAAAATATAATCTTGAAATGTTTGTTTTTCATTGTTTCGATTTGGAATTTGAAGGGGCATGGAAACGATACACCAAAATACGAAATTTTCATGTATTTCACATCACTTGGTAAATTAAGTACAATTGTTAATACAAATCAAGTTACGATTTTTTCGGAGGTTTCCTTCACTGTTCTTGAGGTTCGTGGACAAAAACTTCATCATTAAGTTTTACAAGTCCTTCAACGTATAACTTGCAAAATACACCTAGAGATGGAATATTTTCTTCCGAAATTTGTGAACTTTGAAACTGAAATTCCGGAGATCTGAAAAATGTTGGTTTTTTTTTTGTAAAATTTAGGTCTCAGTGAGAAAATTTTCAATATTCTTAATTTATTTTTTTGAAATTATTTGCAGTTATGATAGTTTGATATAGTAATAATATTAACTGAAAAACCGATTGAGTTAGCTCAAACAAACGTTTGGTCGTTATTTGACCAACCAAATATTTGGTTCAGTTAAATAAAATTTTAGTTAAGACAAATGAATTTTATTATTGGACTCTAAAAAATTTTGTTTCAGTCAAAAACAATTGTGTTTCTGCTGACTTGAATTTGTTTGTTCGAACTGAAAATATTTTGCAGTAAAAAAAAACGTATTTGTCTGAACTAAAAATTTATTCAAGTAAACCAAATATTTGGTTGGCCAACCAAATTTGGTTTTTGGTGTATTCTGTGTAATCTTAGTATTAATATTTTGTAACACTAAGAATAATTTTCTTTTATAATTGTATAGTTTTTTATTTTTTTTATTTTTTCTAAAGTGATAATGGCTCACTAGTATGATTGTTTAAATATCATATTAGTTGGGAATCATAACTATTATTCAATAATTTTAATTACAGGGTGCGCCACCAAAATCCGGACAAATTCAACAAAAAATTCATTACAAATATTTGTCATGAATAAATTTATTTAAAACAAAACCTTTTTACATGC
>JAPYZL010199116.1:0-17281 GCA_030522825.1 Platygaster orseoliae | reverse complement strand
TTTATTGAGATTTCGTATATCCAGAATTTCGGGCTTCGGAAGGCCCGGCGCTTCAGCGTGTCATCCCCTCCCCTGCCTACTGGCCGAGCGCGAAACCCTTTATTCAATGGGGACCTTCAATTTTAAAATTTTATTCTCGAAAATGTTATGAATTTTGGACAACTTAGAGTACTTTGAAAATTATAAAACTTCGACAAAATTCCTATAAGGTTTTCAATTTTTTGAAACTTGAATTATGAAAAAGTAGACAATTTTGAAATTTTTAAGATTCCGAACAGTTTGAAAAATTTTCGCAAATACAAAAATTTTTTAGGTTTCCAGATATTTTCAATTTTCAATCTGAAGTAGGTTGGATATGTCAGTAGTTTTCAACGATTTTGAAATTTTTTTGAAATAATGAAATATTTATGACAATCTGAAACCTTTGAAAATTTTTGGTTTTCTGAAACTTTCAAATTCGATTTTTCTCCTTTAAAAATTTTTGATAAATAAATGTCTAATTATTAATTCATTTTCAATTTTAATTTTTAAAATTTTGAACTGCGATGTAAATTAAAATTTCTTAATAAAAATGTCGAATACTCTTGAAATGACAAAATTTTTGAAAAATAAGAAACCTAAAATTTGTGGATTCTACAACTTTCAAGTGTGATTTTAGAATTCAGAAATTTTGATGAATTTTTATTTTTTTTATATTGACAAGTGATAATCAACTATTAATTTTGATTTTTTCAATTTTCAATTGAAATATCAATAAAAAATAGCAAAATAAAAACTCTGGGGAATTTCAGAGATAATGCAATATCAAAAAATTTTTAACAAATTTCTGGATTTCTATAATTATTTTAAAACTACAGAGAAACGAAAATGTTGAGAATTTTTGACATCTATAAAAATTTCGAAAATCAGGTATGATATTTCGGTAATCCTTACACACTTTAAAATTTTTCAAAACTGGAATTCCGAAAAAATAAAAAATCTCGTAAAAATTATAACATTACCGAAAATTTTCGCGAATTCAATAATTTTCGAAATTTTCGAATATCTTAAATTTCAAATCTATAATACATTAGAAATGTCAGTAATTTACAACGATCTTTAAATTTTTTAAAATTCCTAAGAGCAAATGATATTTTGAAAATCCAAAAACTTCAAAATTTTTGGGATTCCTAAAACTCTTAAATTTGATCTCTATTATTTGAAAATTTTGATTATAAACTGCTCTTTACACAAGAAACTTATTAGAATTAACAAGAAATAAATAATACCTAAAAGATATAAAAATAGTTTCCTAGAGTGCTAGGCAAGTTTCGATGATAAAAAATCAGAAAAATACCCTAAATCGTAATTTTCCTCAAAGAATATCGTCTATTCCATTATTGATTTCTCTAAAAAACTCATATATGCTTACGGGTGTTTTTTGCACAAAACACTCGTAAAAAGTCTTGTAAGTTACGGGTTCTGAAGAGCGCCAAGGTCGTCACGTATATGTCAAATAGTGGTATTGGAATTATTCTTGTCCATTGCATTAGATGATTGAATTGCATCTAGTTCCCTGCATTAGTCTCTTCCAATGCATCTACCCTGTCATATTTACTTTTTCTGGTGCATTTATTTCCGTTGCATTAGCTACTTCCATGCCATTAAATTTAGTTGCATCCACTTCTGTTGCATCAAATATAGTTGTATTTAATTTTGTTTCATCATTTCCGTTAAATCTAATTTAGTTACATCCACTAATGTTGCATGAAATATAATTGCAACCATTTCCGTTGCATCAAATTTAGTTACATCCACTTATGTTGCATCAAATATAGTTGCATTCAACTTTGTTGCACTCACTTCAGTTGCATCAAATATAGTTGTATTCAACTTCTTTGCACTCACTTCTGTTGCATCAAATATAGTTGCATCCACTTTTATTGCATCGAATATAGTTGCATTAACTTTTGTTGCATTCAACTTCGTTGCACTTACTTCTGTTGCATCAAATATAGTTGCATCCACTTTTGTTGCATCAATTATAGTTGCATTAACTTTTGTTGCATTCAACTTCATTGCACTTACTTCTGTTGCATCAAATATAGTTGCATCCACTTTTGTTGCATCAATTATAGCTGCATCAACTTTTGTTGCATCAAATATTGTTGCATTCAACTTCGTTGTACTTACTCCTGTTGCATCAAATATAGTTGCATTAAGTATAGTTGCATCCACTTACGTTGCACCCACTTCAGTTGCACCAAGTTCAGTTGCATCCACTTCCGTTACATCAAATTTGTCGAAAAGTATTGGGTTTTCAGTGTAGCTTCTCTGCTGAATTACAGGATTGACATATTCGACGCTCTCGCTTCTGTCAACGGTATTGTACTTGCTGTTCGTGACGCACTGGAACGGCTGGAAACTGGACCGGCGTTACGGGGTTATGCTCATGCTCTGGTACCTCGTCTTTATCGTGTTCGCTTCGCTCTACGAGCTCAACGTCTTCGGGGAAATGAACCCCCCGACTTGCCCCAGCTTATATTAAAGTACGAAACCCCGAACGTAGCGAGCGTCTTTTGTAAAACAATTAAATTTTCCATCGAGTTTCATTGGACGCGGGATTTGAACGAATTGAGATTTCCAAAAACAGGTATTGGTAATTGACCTTGAAGTACTAGGTGAATTTGAAAAATGGATTTCTTAAGTTTCAGTCTGTTTGAGGAAAGGAAAATTTGTTGCTAGAATTGAAGATTTCGTAGATTAATTTCCAGATACCTGTTTTTGGAGTAGATAGATTTTCCGGCTGGCACCGGGCCTAATTTCCAAGGTCACTCGAAGATTACACAGGTCAGTATTAAACGCGGTAAGTGCACTCAACGAATTATTCTAGGTAAGAGAGCTAGAAAGGACGCATCTTAGTATCATCAGGATTCCAGTTAGCGAGTAATTATTTGTTTATTTCATTACCATTCCACGCGCGTTTTTCTCTTACTTGCGAAATCTTAGACACTGTCTTTTCAACAAATTTCATTATTGCAATAAATAATTTATAATGTCTATTGAAAAAAATTCCTTTATTGCACAGTGTAATTAGAAACCAATGCTTGTTCAATCCTTTACAATACAGTATTATCACTTCCTTCAAATGCTTTCTCGAGCTGAAATCAATTCAAAAAGAGTGAGCTAAACTGAAAATTTTCATTTATTTTCGCATTTTTTCCACCAAGTCCAAAGAATGTGCGAGGAAAGACAATAATCAACGCAGCCTTATCGAATGAAAGTATTTACAACCACGTTACTGCGCGCTCCTTGAAAATTGACGATGTTATTTGGTTGCTCCGCGTTCTTAGATTTAAAGCAATTGTTGATGTACATGAAGATTTTACTCGTATTTTTCGAAAACTCGTTACAATTATACGTTACACGTGAATTTGTCGAATGTTTCTCCTCAAAATGTAATAATTTACA
This sequence comes from Platygaster orseoliae, assembly GCA_030522825.1. NCBI lineage: Eukaryota > Metazoa > Arthropoda > Insecta > Hymenoptera > Platygastridae > Platygaster > Platygaster orseoliae. The sequence continues at coordinate 13,831 of JAPYZL010199116.1, read as the reverse complement.
ACGATGAAGCCAAGATGTTTATTGTTGCTAAGCAAAGTAACGGATTTGTTCCTCCGGCGATAATAGCCGACGTTGAGTCAATTTTTCGTGGATTGTAATGTCGTGCATTTTGGATATTACCGTTGTTTAGTCGTTGAATATAATGCTTTCCAAGGGAATTTTGGTGGTAACAATATTACGATTCAAGGACGCGAGAAAGGACAACGTTTTGTCTTCGTCGCGGGGCGGGAACTGGAGGGAAAATTTAGTTACAAATGATATGTTTAAGGGGGAAACCACTATAGATCGTTCAAAAAATCGAGTTTTTTTTGCATAAATGTATTCTATAACTATTCAAATGCATCCTTGTGAAATGTTGGATCAAAAATTCGAAAACTGAGGGATTGACGTATTATTTTCTAGCGCGCTGCAGGTAAGTCATTTTCGACTTGAGCTCCCAATATCTGTAGATATGATCAAGTAGATCTACATAGATCCTAGATTTGAGTACATCTCTATAGATCTATATAAATCTACATAGATCTATAGAGATCTGCATAGATGACGTGAGAGATGAAAGATAGAGATCTACTTGTAGATATACGTAAATCTACAAAGATCTACCAGCAGATATATGATAATGACCAAGATCAACAAATAGATCTTTAAAGATCTTCATAGATCTACCAGCAGATACATGGAAATGACCGAGATCAACAAAAAGATATATGAAGATCTTCGTAGATCTACCAACAGATCTATGGAAATCAACCGCGATCTACAAGTAGATCTACGAAGACATACGGAGATCTAGTAGTACATCTATAAGAATCTATGGTGATCTACAAGTAGATATACAGAGATCTACCTGTAGATCTATTTAAGTCTACGGTTATCTATTACAAGATCAAATGAGATCTATAGACATCTATAGTGGATATCTAAAGATCGCCTACAGATATCCAGAGATCTATTGTAGATCTCCAGATATCTACTCATTTCTACCTGGGTAGCTGTACCTCTAATGAAATTTTCTTGATCATAACATTAATGTTTTTTTAAAACCAGGAACAAAGTTGACTATAGTTGGACTAAAGTTGACTATAACAGAGTGTCTATAGTGGTTTCCCCCCTTAAGAAGAATACAGTGCAGAGAACTCTCTTAAAATGATTCACGATGAATCAATGATCTGACTCTGAACATTGTACAAGCACTAATGGCAAAACTTAATTATCCTCTAGAAAAAAAGTATCATGCTTTCGATCAATTTCTTTACGATTCCAGTTCGATCTCGAATAAATGTCGAAATGTCATCTGTCAGCGAACGAAAGATTGTGTTCCTCTTCGGCCTGTACTTTTCGACCTTCATTATAGAACTCTCACTTCAACTTCGAGAGAAAGATTATAAATCCATATTAGTATAAAACGCATCGAAACTGCTTATTCACTTATTATGAGCCTTAATCGTTTTTAGCGTCAACTTATATCGTAGATGTACATACGTATTACGAGGAATATGTGCAATTTATTACACCAATGTGAAAGTATATATTTAATTAAAAATTGTTCAATGCAACCTTGCTCTTATGAAAAATTACTGTCGAGATCGATCAAGAATTCTCTAGACAGTCAATCAAAAAAAGCAACGTAGTCAATATTTTTCGTCATTTTCGAGTAATCGTGTAGTCAATCTTGGGGTCAATTCAATGCTCGAATTTACTTGGAAATTGTTCCTTTACTGACGTAGAAAATTTGGGAAATTGCTCAGAATTCTGGAATTTTTTGTAAATACCGTCATTCTTCGATGTTGATCATTTTGCGACTGTCAATATCGCAACTTGGTCGAACAACTACACTATTCAGCGCACTTGGTCAAAAGTAATTTTTCATCAAGACATAACACCAAAAGAATAACCAGCGAGAGGCTTTGCAAAGAAAAATGTAACTAATAAGTAGAAAAGACTAAAATGAAATGATAACGAGATCGTCCAATGAAGAAAGAATACACGGAAGCTCAGGATGTTATTTTTCGAGCTGCACTGTTGGGCAGTTCAAGATAGAGAGCCTGAAGAAAGAAAGTGGTGAACTTCAAGAAGTTGTGGAACGTGAATTTAGATAAATTTAGTCACTTTCTTCTGTTTATTAGCTAGTGCAACGGAAATGACTAATGCCACTCCATTCATTCCTTGTTTCCGACCTTCAGATAGAACACTAATATCTTTCTTGAAGCTCTCCAGTTGAAGAGAATCAGTCTCAGCAGATTAAAGACTTGCCGCGATTTTTAACGCTAATCGGCCTTAGTGTTTAGAATCGTAAAAAGAAAGTAGTCCGTACTTGTAAGTCACACGCATGAGCACGTCGTACACGAAAAATCATACTCGCCTCGTCTTGTTTGTAACGTAATAGTTAAATTGTTGATTGTTATAACTTTGTACATGTTGGAGATTGACAAACTTCGCGAAAAATGTAGAATCGACAAAAATGAATAATACAGGTGTATTTCGTGCAACGAAAAGTGAAATGTATGGGTCCGGGAATGCACGTGGCGTAATTTACAATGCGTTCCGTCGTGAATTTTTGGTTTTACAAAATAATGCAAGGGAACAAAAGAAAAGACGGTAGATAATTGTAAATACATATATATTTTTTCAATTGATTTTCTTGATAGATGCAGAATATGGATGTTTTACCTTCTGCAAAAAATTCGATTGGAGAAATGGTAACTTTTCTAATTGGGTGAGACAATGGGTAGTCTGATTGGACATTCAAGAAGATTTGTAGTTGGGGATTCACTGGATTTTCAAGTGCAATTTTGTTGAAATTTCTCCAAAAGAAATGTAATTGAATTTCCAACTAGAAATCCACTTGGATTTCTAAGTGGAAATCTTGTTTTGATCCAAGTGAATTTCTAGTTAGATTTCTACTTGGATTTTCAACTAGGATGATATTCAGATTTCCACAAAAGAAATCCAGTTGAAATCCAATTGAAGAAATGGTCAGTTTTACTATTGGGTGAGACAATTAACTAGACCAATTCGAAATTCAGGTAGATATGTAGTTAAGAATCTCCTTAGGTTTTTAACTGGAATTGTATGAAGGTTTCCCCGAAAAAAATCTACTTGGATTTTCAACTGGAATTTCATTTAACTCAGACCAAAAGACATTATATTGCATTTTCAAGTGAAAATTTTGTTGGATTTCCAACTAGAAATCTACTTGGATTTTCAACTGAAATTTCATTTAGGTTTTCCTAAGAGTAATCTTATTAAATTTCTGAGTGTGAATTTTGTTAAGAATCCAAGTAAATTTCTAGTTGTAAATCTACTTGGATTTTCGATTGAAATTTTACTAAGATTTTCCGGAAAGAAATCCAATCAGATTCTTAACTAGAAATCCACTTTGATTTTCAACTGGAATTTCATTAAGGTTTCTCGGAAAGAAATGTAATTAGATTTTCAAGTGGACATTATGTTCAAAACCCAATAAATTTGAAGTTGTAGGTCCACTTGAATTTTGAACTAGAACTTTGTCAAGGTTTTCCCAGAAGAAATCTAGTTCGTTTTTCAAGTAGAAATCTTCTTGGATTTTCAAGTGGAATTTTGTCAACGTTTTCCCAAAAGAAATCTAATTCGTTTTTCAAGTAGAATTTCGTTGGATTTCTAACTCAAAATCGAGTTGGATTTTCAACTGTAATTCCATTGAACTCAGCTTAAAAGACATCCAGTTGAATTTTCACGTGAAAATCTAGTTGTATTTTCAAATAGAAATCTACTTGGACTTTCAACTGAAATTTCATTTAGGTTTTCCCAAAAGTAATATAATGGGATTTCAAAGTCTGAATTTTGTTAGAAATCTAATTGTAAGTAAATTTCTAGTTGGAAATCCACTTGGATTTTCAATTGAAATTTTCTGAAGATTTTTCGAAAAAAAAATCCTAATAGATTTTCTATTAAAAATCCACGTTGATTTTCAACTGGAATTTCATTAAGATTTTTCCAAAAGAAATCTAATTGAATTTCGAAGTGGAAATCATGTTTAGAGCCCACTACATTTGAAGTTGTAAATTCACTTGAATTTTGAACTGGAATTTTATCCAGGTTTTCCCAAAAGAAATCTAATTTGTTTTTCGAGTAGAAATTTTTTTGGATTTCTAACCAGAAATCGAGTTGGATTTTCAACTGGAATTCCATTGAATTCAGTTCAAAAGACATCCAATCGAATTTTCAAGTGAAAATCTTGTTGGATTTCCAACTAGAAATCTACTTGGATTTTCAACTGTAACTTCATTTACGTTTCTTCAAAAGAAATCTAATTGGATTACCAAGTGGAAATCTTGTTGAAAACCCAATATATTTCTAGTTGTAAATTGACTTAGATTTTCAACTGGAACTTCATTTTGGTTTGCCTAAAACCAATCCAATAGAATTTCCAAGTAGAAATCTTGTTAGATTTGTAACTAGAAATCTACTTGGATTTTTAACTAGAATTTCATTTACGTCTCTTCAGGAAACATCCAATTAGCCTTCCAAATGAAAATATTGTTATAATTCAAACTAGAAACTTACTTCGGTTTTTTACTGAAATTTTATTAGTAAGGTTTCCCTAAAAGAAATTGATTTGAATTTCTAAGTGTGAGTTTAGTTAGAAATCCAAGTAAATTTCTAGTTGGAAATCCACTTGGATTTCAATTGAAGTTTTTTAAGATTTTTCGAAAAAAAAATCCAATTCGTTTTCCAACTAGAAATTTACTTGGATTTTTCACTAAAATTTCTAGATGGAATCCAGATTTTCAACTGCAATTTTATAAAGATTTTCCGAAACGAAATCGGATTTTTCCAATTGGATTTACAGCCGGAATTCAACTTGGATTTTTAACGGGAATTTCATTTATACGTCTCTCCAAAAGACCTCCAATTAGATGTCTAAGTGAAAATATTATTGGATTTCTAACTTGAAATCTACTTGGATTTTCAACTGGAATTTCATTTAGGTTTCTCAAAAAAAAAAAAAAAAAAAAATGTTATTGGATTTCAAAATGGATATTTTGTTGAAAACACATTACATTTTTAGTAGTAAATCCATTCGGATTTTTAACTGGAATTTCATTTCGGTTTCCCCACAACAAATCCAATGGAATTTCTAAGTAGAAATCTTGTTGGATTTCTAACTAGAAATCTACTTGAATTTTCAACTGAAATTTCGTTTTGGTTTTCTCGAATGAAATCTAATTGCATTTTCAAGTAGAAACCTTGTTAGAAATCCAAATAACTTCCAAGTTAGAAATCCACTTGGATTTTCAACTGGAATTTTAATAAGATTTTTCGAAAAAAACCCAATTGCATTCCAAACTAAAAATCAACTTGGATTTTCAACTGAAATTTCATGTAGGTCTTCTCAAAAGACATTCAATGGAATATACAAGTAGAATTCTTGTTGGATTTCAAAAGAAATCCTCTTGGATTTTCAACTGAAATTTCATTTAGTTGGATTTTCCATTATACCAGCCAATTGACTCACCCAACTTTAAAACAGACCATTCCTCCAATTTTATTTTTTCAGTAGGATTGCCAATTAACAGTTTACGTTTGTAAACGGGATTCTCCAGCTTAGGATATATTTTGAGTGAGACCAATTAGGTTAGGTTAGGTAAATCTCAAGTTTATTCCTCACTTCGTGAATTCGTTCAACCATAAATATTTCCAAAGTTCGGAAATTGTAGTCACAAAACATTTGCGGCGTTATTTACGACTCCGCAATTACGAATGCCTGATTTCGAAGTTTCATACTAATTTTATCCGTTAAAAAATCCTTAATTCACAATAAATACTTGCGAAGTATACAAGTCGTGCAGCAATGATTGTCAATTCATGTGTAACAAATCTAGCATTCGCATCCAGTGAGTGTCGGCAATACGTTTTTCGAATCCACGTGAATTTCTAAGTGTCAGATTCGTAAAAAAACTATTGCAAGTTTGAAAAAAGCCACGTTAAAAGCAGCATTTGAAAATTTTCGAAAACAAGTCATTCCGTTAATATTAATGCTGAATTTGCGAGCTTCCTGTATGTGTGTCGTACGTTCTTCAGCACCATTGCGCGATATGCAATGAAAATCCTGAGGTGTCAATACATTTAGATGTAGCTCATACAATAACGATAAATATAGAAAGATTACTAGTGTACATAATCGTTGTACAAGCATCGAGATGAAAAAAAAAAAAAAATACGTGACTGTGTATGTTGAAAAATCAAAGGTTTCGTGATCAAACAAATATGCGTGCTGGTGTAAATGAGTTTGTTTAGATGCAAGCAGAAGAGTACTGATATTATATATTGAAGTTTACACAAATTGCTAAAGACCATTGTTTATCGTGGCAGTTAATTATGCATAGCTATGGGCGAAAAATTTTAGGTGTTATGTACTTCAGTGTTATTGCAATATTCAAACAATAAAGCTATTGCTGATGAACGAACAAGGTCAGACAAATTTTTATTTTTTATAATTTGTTGTCAATTATTTATTTGTTCTTCAGTATTTTTTTATTTGTTTAATTATTTAAATATCGTACGTTTAAATTTGTCACAAAAATTAGGAACATATATTATGTAGGTAAGGTACTAAAGAAAATACGAAATTTGTGCGAAAATTTCGTGTTTATTTCATTATTAGAAAATTTCTAGATATTTAACAGATCCAGGATGATAATGGATTTTGGTGCACAAATTTAGTAGTTCGCGGAAACTTCTGCGATGTAGTCGAGGTAAGCTGAGACCCTCGTGTAAACTGTTGGGGCATTCTGCGAGCCACAGGGGATGACGCCCCAACTGACTATTCCAATTAGAACGTTTTCTCCTTTGTCGTTGACTTGCACCAATGGGCCACCAGAGTCACCCTGGAATATTTAGATTATTGGTGTTTTTTTTTGTTTTCATTCATGTTGGAATGTAAAAACTAGGGCCGGATTTAGAAGTTTGGGACTCATGGGCAGTTTCGAAAATTGCTGGTCAATAGCTATCTTCTCCGAAGAAAAAATTTAAAGTTCAGTCAATTGGAAAATAATAAGAATTTTGAGGCTCCAATATGTATTTAAGAAAATTACAAAGTAGGAAAAGTATAGAAAAGTCGTGAATATGTTGAAATTTCGAAATTTAGATGTTTGGTGAAAGTTGATAATTTCGAAATCGAATTAATTTAAAACATTTTTGGAGATTTGGTTGTTCCATTGTGTTTGGACAAAATTTTCACACAGAAAATCGATGAATTGTTATAATTTTGAAATGTCCAAGAAGCAGTCTAAAAATTCACTGAATTTTAAGAAATTTTAATATTCGAGCAATTTTTGATATTATAGTAATGTAATTAATAAGGAAATTAGTCGAAAAGTTGTTGAACATTAAAAAATTTAATTTAAAAATGCAAAAATTTCAATATTGTAAAATATACTCATTTTTACGAATATCATTCATAATCTGTAATGATTACTGAATTCAAAAATTTCTTCACATTCAGAACATTTTGCAAACGATAAGACTTTCGCAAAATTCATAAATTATCAATAATTTGAAAACACTCCGAGTTAGACAATTTTAGAATTTATGAAAATTTTGAGGGTTCTGAAAAATTGCAACAAAATATAGTCGACAAAATTTATTAAGCAGTATATTAAATTCAGAAATTGATAAAATAGAGAATAATAAATAACAAAAATGCTCCGATTCGAAAAATGACAAAATTTATGGAAGTTTTTAGAGTTCTGAAAATTTGCAAGAAAAAACAGTCGACAAAACTCATTGATAAGTGTTCTAAAATTTAAATATTACAAAAATAAAGATATTTTGAAAATTTCAGCACTTTCATTTCGAAAATTTCAGGTTTTCTGATTATTCCGTCTAAATTTGAATAATGTTGAAAATTTCGATGATTGCACGAACTTTTATATTGTAAAAATTTACTCATTTTTACGAAAATCTTTCATAATCTTCAATGATTACAAAAATAAAGAAATTCCTACACATATCAAGAACATTTTGCAAACAATAAGATTTTCGCAAAATTCATAAGTTATCAATAAAATTTCAAAATGCAATGATTTAGAAGAATTTTGAGGTTTATGGAAATTAAAGGCGTTTTGACGATTCGCAAAAAAAAATCTGAAAAAACTTATTAATAAGTATATTAAAACTAAAAATTTATGAAAATGAAGATATTTCTACAATTAGAGCAGTTTTTTTAGAAACTTTAGTTATTTCGAACATTTTGTCAAAATTTTAAAAATATAAAAATTGTCGAAAAAATTTATTGATAAGTATATTGAAATTCGGATATTATAAAATAAAGATGTTCCGGCAATTTCAGCACTCTTATTTCGAAAATTTCAGTTGTTCTGAACATTCCGCCAAAATTTGAAAAATGTTGAAAATTTCGGAGATAGCTAGAATTTCAATGTGTAAAAATTTATTAATATTCATGAATGTCATTCTTATAATCTTCAATACTTACTAATATTAAGAAATTTTGTCACAATTAAACAATTTTTCAAACGATCAGACTTTTGCTAAATTCATGAATTATTATCAATAATACAAAAATGCTCCGATTCGGAAAATGACAAAATTTATGGAAATTTTCAGAGTTCTGAAAATTTGCAAGAAAAAACAGTCAAGGAAATTAATTGATAAGTGTCTTAAAATTTAGATATTACAAAAATAAAGATATTTTGAAAATTGCAGCACTTTCATTTCGAAAATTTCAGTTTTTCTGAACATTCCGCCAAAATTTGAATAATGTTGAAAATTTCAGTGATTGCACGAACTTTTATATTGTAAAAATTTACTCATTTTTACGGAAATCTTTAATAATCTTCAATGATTACAAAAATAAAGAAATTTCTACACATATCAAAAACATTTTGCAAACTATAAGATTTTCGTAAAATTCATTTTGATGATTCGCAAAAAAAATCCGAAAAAGTTTAATAATAATTATAATAAAACTTGAAATTTATGAAAATGAAGATATTTCGACAATTAGAGCAGTTTTTTTTTTAGAAATTTTAGTTATTTCGAACATTTTGTCAAAATTTGAAAAATGTCAAAAATCTCGGAGATTGCACAAATTTTAATATTGTAGAAATTTACTCATTTTTATGAAAATCATTAGTTCCAGTGATTACCAAAATCAAGTAATTTGTTCACATATAGAACATTTCGTAAAAGATAAAACTTTCGAAAACTTCAGAAATTATCAACAATTCCAAAATGGTCTAACTTGGAAAATTTTAAGATTCATTGAAATTTCGGCGTTTTAAAAATTTCTAACAAAAAGTAGTCGACGAAATTGAAAAGTAAGTATATTATTAAAATTAAGATATTTTCGAAACAAAGATGATACGACAATATCAGTAATTTAATTTCGAAAATTTCAGTTACTCCGAACATTCCGTCAAAATTTGAAAAATGTCGAGAGTTCCCGAAGTTTCAAGAATTTCAATATTGTAAACGTTTACTAATTGTTTGATTATTAATTATGATAACTAAATTCAGAAATTCCGTCACATTCAACAATACTTTAAGCATTCGGACTTTTGCGAAATTCACAATCATCAATAATTACAAAATACTGTGATTCGGATAATTAAAAGATGTATGAAAGTTTTGAACGTTTTGAAAATTCGCAACAAAAATAGTTGATATAGTTCATTGATAAGAATAGTAAAATTCAGAAATAATGAAAATAAAAATCTATATGCAATATCAGCAATTTTATTTTAAAATTTTAGTTATTTTGAACATTCCGTAAAAATTTGAAAAATGTCAAAAATTTTCGAGATATTGACCGTTTTTTATACAGAGATCAAAATAAAAATTTCACATTTTGAAAAATTCATTAACCTCAGTTAAATCATCGCGTGGAGCGCGATAGATTTTCTTAAAATGTACTATGAAATTCAAATTTACAATTATCATTTTCAATTAGGAGATTCACTCATTATTCTATTTAACTTGTTATTACGTTTTAATGTTATTATTAAAAGAACTTACTCTGTCACTACATATACCTACTTAATAAGCAGAAAATGACTACCATCCATTTTCCCGACAACAAAATCCAGACAAACTATCCCGACAAAAATCTTATTTTTTATAATTGTTTTTTTCTAATGTACATTTTCATTTTCAAATGTCTATCGGGATTATGCAGTCGGGAAAGCGACCGTAAACCGTAAAAAATTCTCACATCCGTTACTAAAATACTGACATATCTCCTAAATCTTATCTTCTCGCAGTTAAAATAAATTTTTAAATTTTCCTAACATTTTTCCCTACCTTGTCTGTTCCTTAAACCCTACCATGGTCAAAACTAATCTTCCTAAAAACCTAATTATGATAAACACAACAAAAACTTGTGGAAAGTCAATGTCAAACTTACACTGCAAGCTGACTGGCCCCCACTCATTGGGCCCGTGCAAATATTGGTTTCAGCAAGCGGATTTTCCTCAGTTTGATTATCATATGCTTCCTTGCACTGCTGGTAAGGAACGAGGGGAAGCTTGGCGAATTGCAAATCGGTTGGCAAGGATTTTCCGTCGGGGCTAACGGCACCCCAGCCCGAAAGATTAGCGTTTCCTTCGGGAATCGCGTCAGCTTGAGGAAGGACTATGGGCATTACCAAGCTACTCATTTGTAGGGGTGCTTTCAGGATCACTACGCCAATGTCGTAAGGTCCAGGTTCCGCTCTGAAATAATTAAACTTGTCATTAATTACAGATTTGCACCCTGCAGTGGTTAAGTACTCGGGAAATTCAAGATTTTAGGTTTTATTACAAAAAACAATTTTATTCAACGCCATGTGGAAAAGGCCACTTTTCTACACACTCGGGCAATGCAAAACTGGCATTTCCCCACATTGTTGAATAAAATATAGTCCTTGGCCAATGTGAAAAAATTTTTTTAACTTATCTGAAACTTAACAGTGTTTTACCACTGTCTTGAACAGTGTCTCAACAGTGTCTTACAACTATCTTGAACACTTCCTTAAATAGTGCCTTAACATGTGTCTTACAAAGCGTCTTAACATGTGTCTTAATCAGTGTCTTATGTTCCTTGACAAGTATCTTACAACTGTTTTAAAAAGTGTCTTTAACAGTATCTTACAACTGTTTTAATAACTGTCTTAACAGTGTCTTACAACTGTCTTGAACACTGTCCTGACAGTGTCTTCAAAAGTGCCTTAACATGTGTCTTACAAAGCGTCTTGACATGTATCTTAAGCAGTGTCTTAGGTTCTTTGACATGTGCCTCACAACTGTCTTGTAAAGTGTTTTCAACGGTGTCTTACAACTTTCTTGAACACTGTCTTACAACTGTCTTGAACACTGTCTTAACAGTGTCTTACAAATGTTTTGAAAACTGTCTTCACAGTGTCTCACAACTGTCATGCACACTGTTTTAACAGTGTCTTACAACTGTCTTGAACACTGTCTTATAACTGTCTTGAACAGAGTCTTACAACTGTCTTGCAAAGTGTCTTGAACAGTGTCTTACAACTGTCTTGAACACTGTTTAAATAGTGTCTTGCAATTGTTTTGACAACTGTCTTAACAGTGTCTTACAACTGTCATGAACACTGTTTTAACAGTGTTTTACAACAGTCTTGAACACTGTTTTCAGTATCTTGCAATAATCTTGCAAAGTGGCTTGAACAGTGTCTTACAACTTTCTTGCAAAGTGTCTTGAACAATGTCTTACAACTGTTTTGAAAATTGTCTCAACAGTGTCTTACAACTGATTTATCTTATTTTTTTATTAGATTATAAAACTTGTTATAAAAATTCCACAATTAATAAAAAATATACTAGGCTCAAAAATTTTCATATTAAATAATTGAAACTTTTTAAAAAAGTGTCACTGGTTTGTATAAAAATTTTATAAAGTCTATTTTATAAAAACGGAATTCTTCTTTAAAAATTTTGACTTAATTTCAGTTTATGATTATATTTTTCTTTATTCTTCGTTTCCGATATTAATATTCTTTAAATATTTCTTTTCCTGGATTTTACCTCACTACTACTCAAAGTTCAGTTAAAATGTGATTTTCGAAAATTCCTTAATTTTATTTACAGCTTGAAAAGACTATTATTTAAAAAATGTTAGGAATTAAAAAAATTTTTAAATCCATAACCCGCTGTATTTTCTTCGTAAATCATTCCAATTTCGTAATAAAATATATAATTCTGAAAATACAAATGAAAACAAATATTAAAAAATTCCCAACAATCCACGTAACTTGTAATCCAAGAAATCGTATCTTATTTCATTCTGGTGGTTGAAAATCAATACTCAACATTGAATAATTCCATTTTTCTCCTGATATTAAATCTGAACTTCTCAATACTCGATGCATCATTTCACTTTCACTTCCGAACCGTGAAAGTGCACCGAAGACGGTTAAAAAATTGCAACCACAGTTACAGAAAACAATCATACAATCAACCGAAAATAAACACTAGTTATATAAGAGTTTTGTTCAACCATGCGAAGACATTTTGGAAAACGTTAAATTAGCGACGTTCTTTTCCCATACCACGAGCAGCGATCTATCATATTCTTCCGAGAACGTGTGAAAATAGTCGTAAATTGAAAGTTTCATTACCCGTGAACTCGAGATGAATAATATAATAAAAATTCCATGAGAAAATTTTCAGCAGAGTTGTTATTGTTAAATTTGTATTACCTAGAAATTCATCACCTTTTTATGGGGAATTTAAAGAGATAGTAACAATTTATCGGTTGGTGACCTCTGCTACGAGTCATAAAATATAAAATGCATGTTTTTTTTTGTAAGAATGAATATAAATATATTCGAGTCAAATGTTTTATTGAAAAAATTTTTTATTTTATTACTCACACGGTGAATTGCGAGTGATGGAGCAGTTTCTGGGCAGCTACAGTCTGCCCATTGAGAGGATTTTTTATATTTGTTGTTCCGGCTCGAATAGACGTGTAATCTGTCAATTCATATTCTAATACAGGCAGGACACAATGTGCTGCAGTGATCTAGGAATATGATATTCAATGATTTTGATTATTATTATTTATTATATTATATTGGTGTTGCTGATAGTTAACTATCCGAAAAAATTACGTTCGCAATCGTGAGCTATCGTCAATTTTGGCTTTGCCTATTTTGTCCCTCGCCTTCGGCTCGGGCAAAAACGTACGGCTTCGCCAAAATTAACTCTAGCTCCCGATTACGAAAAAAACTATTGATTTATTCGCTTTTTTTTTGCTTTGAGATGAATGTTAGTCAAAGTTATTGCAAATTGAAAATTCTGGGAAAAGCGATAATGTATAAAAAATATAAGAAATGATATAAAAAAAATTCTAGGCTTCTGTGGAATATGTTATAATTTTTTTAAACTCCTGATGTGCAGTTCTACATTAAGAAAAATAAAATAGAATCTTTATTATTTTGTAAGCATCAAATTACAAGAAAAATCTCCAGTTATTGGAAATAAATTTTTTTGAAGTGAAACTTCTCTGCTCGAGGGAGTGAAATCGAAATCACGTGACAATTGTCGGAAAGTCCGGAAAGATTTAACTGCGCGTTCAGTTGGCGCACGCGGGAAATTTGAATGTATGTTGAATTTCAATTTCATACCAGCAAATAAAATTCATTTTGCAATAGAAATGAATTGGAAACTAAACGAATATTAGTTACGTTGGAATTGAAATTCAAAAAAAAAAAAAAAAAAAAAATACCATTTTTTCATAATTTTCTAGTATTTATACAGTATGGAAGTAATTTCCTAATATGTTATGGTTTTTTATCGAACAGTTCAGTAAAACTGTCTTG
>JAPYZL010199109.1:0-12182 GCA_030522825.1 Platygaster orseoliae | reverse complement strand
TGCGAATTTTCATTTCAACTACTCGCTTAACCAGGGAATTTTCTCCAAGGAAAATGCATTTTCCTCCAATCCGGAACCTGGTCGACTGCTGATTTTTTGGATAGCGATTCTTCGACCTACTGATATCGTCATCTAACAACACAAAATGTGATCGCCAAAGAAACCCGCAACATGTAAATTTTCATTTCAAAATATACAGTAATTGCAGTTTTATTGCAGTTCTTAAGAAAAAAAAGTTCACGTTCGCAGCTCTATTATTTTTTGATTTATCAGCGATTTTGCTGAATCAACGTTAACTTAGCACGACACATTTCGTATCTCATCTTCCAATAGTCGCCCTGTAAAACGAATAATACAGTATTTGTAACCCGCAAGATGCGAATTTTCATTTTAACTACTCGCTTAACCAGGGAATTTTCTCCGAAGAAAATGCATTTTCCTCCGATCCGGGACCTGGTAGAGTGCTGATTTTTTGCATAGCGATTCTTGGACCTACTGATATCGTTATCCCGCAACAAAAAATGTGAACGCCAAAGAAACTCGCAACATGCGAATTTTCATTTTAATTACTCGCTTAACCAGGGAATTTTCTCCGAGGAAAATGCATTTTCTTCCAATCCAGGACCTGGTAGAGTGCTGATTTTTTACAAAGTGATACTTCGACTTACTGATATCGTCATCCGGCAACAAAAAATGTGAACGTCAAAGAAACCCGCAACATGCGAATTTTCATTTCAACTACTCGCTTAACCAGGGAATTTTCTCCGAGGAAAATGCATTTTCCTCCAATCCGGGACCTGGTGGAGTGCTAATTTTTTGCATGGCTATACTATGACCTACTGATATCGTGTTTCCAGCAACAAAAAATGTGAACGCCAAAGAAACCCGCAACATGCGAATTTTCAATTCAACTACTCGCTTAACCAGGGAATTTTCTCCGAGGAAAATCCATTTTCCTCCAATCCGGGATCTGATGGACTGTTGATTTTTCGGATAGCGATTCTTCGACCTACTGATATCGTCATCTAACAACAAAAAATGTGATCGCCAAAGAAACCCGCAACATGCAAATTTTCATTTCAAAATATACAGTTATTGCAGTTTATTTGCAGTTTTTAAGCAAAAAAAAGTTTATGTTCGCAGCTTTATTATTTTTTGATTTATCGGCGATTTTGCTGATTCAACTTTAACTTAGCACGACACATTTCGTATCTCATCTTCCAATAGTCGCCCTGTAAAACGAATATATACAGTAATTGCAATCCGCAAGATGCGAATTTTCTTTTCAACTACTCTTTCAACCAGGGAATTTTCTTCGAGGAAAATGCATTTTCCTCCAATCCGGGACCTGGTAGAGTGCAGATTTTTTGCATAGCGATTCTTCGACCTACTGATATCGTTATCCAGCAACAACAAATGTGATCGCCAAAGAAACCCGCAAGATGCGAATTTTCATTTCAACTGCTCGCCTATCCAGGGAATTTTCTCCGAGGAAAATGCATTTTCCTCCAATCCGGGACCTGGTAGAGTGCTGATTTTTAGCATAGCGTTTCTTCGACCTACTGATATCGTTATCCAGCAACAAAAAATGTGATCGCCAATGAAACCCGCAACATGCGAATTTTCATTTCAACTACTCGCTTAACCAGGGAATTTTCTCCGAGGAAAATGCATTTTCCTCCAATCCAGGACCTGGTAGAGTGCTGATTTTTTTGCATAGCGATTCTTCGACCTACTGATATCGTGTTTCCAGCAACAAAAAATGTGAACGCCAAAGAAACCCGCAACATGCGAATTTTAATTTCAAAATATGCAGTTATTGCAGTTTTTTTCCAGTTTACAAGCAAAAAAAAGTTTACTTTCGCAGCTTCATTATTTTTTGATTAATTGGCGATTTTTCTGAATCAACGTTAACTTAGCACGACACATTTCGTATCTCATCTTCCAATAGTCGCCCTGTAAAACGAATATATACAGTAATTGCAACCCGCAAGATGCGAATTTTCATTTCAACTACTCTCTTAACCAGGGAATGTTCTCCGAGGAAAATGCATTTTCCTCCAATCCGGGACCTTGTAGAGTGCTGATTTTTTTCATAGCGATTCTTCGACCTATTGATATCGTGTTTCCAGCAACAAAAAATGTGATCGCCAAAGACACCCGCAACATGCGAATTTTCATTTCAAAATATACAGTAATTGCAGTTTTTTTGCAGTTTTCAAAAAAAAAAAAAGTTAACGTTCGCAGCTCTATTATTTTTTAATTTATCGGCGATTTCGCTGAATAAACGTTAACTTAGCACGACACATTTCGTATCTCAACTTCCAATAGTCTCCCTGTAAAACGAATATATACAGTAATTGTAGTTTTTTTGCATTTTTCAAGCAAAAAAAAGTTAATCGCCAAAGAAATCCACAAGATGCGAATTGTTAGTTTCACTACTCCCTTAACCAGGGAACTTTCTCCAAGAAAATTCATTTTCCTCCAATCCGGGACCTGGTAGAGTGCTGATTTTTTGGACAGCGATTTTTCGACCTACTGACATCGTAATTCAGCAACAAAAAATGTTGTCGCCAAAGAAACCCGCAACATGCGAATTTTTATTTCAACTACTCCCTTAACCAGGGAATTTTCTCCGAGGAAAACGCATTTTCCTCCAATCCGGGGCCTGGTAGACTGCTGATTTTTTGCATAGCGATTCTTCGACCTACTGACATCGTTATCCAGCAACAAAAAATGTTGTCGCCAAAGAAACCGGCAACATGCGAATTTTCATTTATTCATATACAGTAACTGCATATTTTTTGCATTTTTCAAGAAAAAAACAGTTTACGTTTGCAGCTCTATTATTTTTTGATTTATCGGCGCTTTTGCTGAATCACCGTTAACTTAGCACGACACATTTTGTATCTCATCTTCTAATGCTCGCGTTGTAAAGCGAAAATATACAGTAATTGTAGTTTTTTTGCAGTTTTCAAGCAAAAAATAATTTACGTCTGCAGCTGTATTAGTTTTTCTTTTATCAGCGATTTTGCTAACTCAATGTTTTCATTTCACGACATTTTCGTATCTCATCTTCCAATAGTCGCCCTGTTCAACAAATATATACAGTAATTGCAGTTTTTTTGCAGTTTTCAAGCAAAAAAAAGTTTGCGTTTTCAGCTCAATTTTTTTCTGATTTATCGTCGATTTTGCTGAATAAACGTTAACTTAGCACGACACATTTCGTCTCTTAACTTCCAATAGTCGCCCTGTAAAACGAATATATACAGTAATTGCAGTTTTTATGCAGTTTTCAAGCAAACAAAACAGTTAATCGCCAAAGAAACCCACAAGATGCGAATTTTTAGTGTAACTACTCTCTTAACCAGGGAACTTTCTCCAAGAAAATTCTTTTTCCTCCAATACAGGACCTGGTAGAGTGCTGATTTTTTGCATAGCGATTCTTCACCCTACTGGCATCATAATTGAGCAACAAAAAACGTGATCGTCAAAGAAACCCACAAGATGCGAATCTTTAGTTTAACTACTCGCTTAACCAGGGAACCTTCTCCTAGGAAAATGCATTTTCCTCCAATTTGGGACACTGTATTCAGTATGAGATTTGTAAAATAAAAAATCGGGAAGACTTGAATTGAAATGAATTGATTTTGAACCGAATGAAATTGAATTAAATGAAATCGAATTGAATGAATTTGGATTGAATTGAATTGAATGAAATTGAATCGAATTGAATGAAATTGAATTGAATTGAATGAAATTGAATGGATCTGAATGAAATTGAATTGAATGAAATTGAATTAAATGAAATTGAAATGGAAAATTGTGTGTGAGGAAAATTATAGATACTCCATAAATCAAGAAAATAATTCCAAACGCGCAAATTGAATAAAAATCAATAATTTATTATAACTTCTCAATACAGAAGGAAACTAGTAATAAATCAACATATTAAAGACAAGCTTAAATTGTTAATCCAGCATCTTTCGCCATACTGTAAAACACGCTTTGGTCGTTTTGCAGTAAAACCGCAGGTGATTCGAATTCAACTGTATTTCCCTTGTCAAGCACCATGACTCTGTAAAAGAATATTGATCATCCATTGATAAATAAATCAATGATTTATCAATCATTGATACATCTTTGCATATTTCTGTTGTAGTATTTCCATTGTTTGAGCCACAATGTATCATTCATTGCGCAATCAAAGTCCAATGAATGTGCAATGATTGTTTTAACGTTCGTCCCAAATTGATCAATGTTGCTACAATGTTTGCAACATGACAAACGCAATTGTGATGTATACAAGAACATAGCATTTTGCCGACGAATCGTCAATCATGATGCAGCATTGAATGTGCAAAGATATTCCAATGATATCTGGGAAAATTATATAAACCTGTCAGCATCGATGATTGTGTTCAACCGATGAGCAATCGTCAGCACTGTGCAGTCCTGGAATTCCTCCCTGATCGTTTTTTGGATCAAATTGTCCGTATCCAAATCCACACCTGCAGTGGCTTCATCCAGAATCAGAATCTTCGTTTTCCTAAGTAAAGCTCGAGCCAGGCAAATCAGCTGTCTCTGTCCAACGCTCAAGTTCTCGCCCCCTTCCGACACCTCGTGTAAAATACCAAGTTGCTGGCCTGTGAACAACGGTAATTCACAGAAAAATCGCCAAACTCAAGGTAAAAACAACAAGTCGATACCTACTTTCGACGAAAGTCTTGAGATGCGACAATGCGAGCGATCGCCAGATCTCTTCGTCATTGTAACGATCAAAGGGATCCAAATTGAATCTAAGTGTTCCCGAGAACAAGACTGGATCTTGAGGAATGATCGTGAGTTTCGATCTGAGAGCATGAAGCCCAATCGAGGAAATGTCAACACCGTCGATGAAAATTTTCCCCTCCGCGGCCTCGATAATCCGGAAAAGCGAGAGGGTGAGAGACGATTTTCCGGCACCGGTTCGGCCTTTGAAACAACGTTCTATGTAGTAACTTTGGAATGATGTGAATGTATGTAACAATGCTTCCTACCGACAATTCCTATTTTCTCGCCACTTTGAACAACGAAGCTAAGCCCATTAAGCACCAGTTCCAGTCCTTCCCTGTACCGAACTTTATAGTCACGAAACTCGACCTGGCCCATGGATGGCCAATTTTTAGGCTCAGTTTTCGGTATCTCCCAAGCTGCTTCTTGAGGCGTATCATCGCAGTATTCTTTGATTCTTTCAACCGTGACAATATTTGTTTCTATCTCAGAAGTCATAACTACCAGCCAGTTCAAGTTGGCAGTTATCTGAAAAATCGTTAATGAATCACACGATTTTGTTTTCTCAAGTACTAAGAACAATGAATATACCTGAAGAGCGTAGCTGATAGACAGGCCTATAGCACCATCATCGATAACATCTCTGCTTAGAACAGCAAATAATGCTGAGAAGTATATTATAAAGCTCCCAATCATTTCCAAACGTAGCGTCAACCATCTAACTCGAGGAGGAACATTTTTTGAGATTAATAAGTTTTATATTCATTTTTGGAAGAAAGAAACTTACCGGCCTGCCGCTCGACTTGCATAAGTACACCTTTGGAAGTGATCTATTTTGCCTTCAAACTCTTGGATGAAACGCTTCTGAGCATCAAATGCTCGTATAGTTGGCGCACCTGTAATAATTCAGCTGCATAGTACCACGCGGAAAAAAATTTTTCAACTGAATTCACCTAAGACAGATTCGTTGCAGAAGGAAAAAATCGGGGATCGAAAAATCGATTCCAGGCGCTTCAATTGTCTGGACGTGGCGACGTAGAAAATCAAAATGAACGCATATAAAATTGCGATTGGAATGACAACGATTATGAATTCAGGAGTACTCGAACTTATAACGACGAGTGTTGAAATAACCTGAAATTTTTTAATTCGAATTGAAGCGATTTCTAAAGTTTTCCATGGATGAGAATCAAATTTTCCGTACCGTAAAAAAGCAAATTTCCCACCAACGAATACTATGTGGAATCACGTTGTCGACAACCTAAATCATTTCAGTAGAAAAATAATTTATAATTTCCAAACGTTGTGAAAAAGTATTTTCGATTCACCTCAATATCTTTACCCAACCGATTAAGGATTCTCCCTATAGGAGTACTGTCGAAAAAAGCCATTGGACACTTCAAAATTCTGTGTATCATGTTTTTGAACAGTTCTGTCGAAGCTCGAATCGATCCTCTCGTCATCAAAATCACAGTACCAAATAAAACCAAACCTACGAAAAATTTAGAATAGAAAATTTTAACAATAATAAAGTCAGTTTGTTTACTGGTACCTTGAAGTATGCCAAAAGCAGCGTAAACTCCTAAATACATGTCACGCTTCCAAGCCAGAGCTTTGCCATCGACTACTGCGCTTTTATCGTTTGACCAGATGCCAAGACAAACGTTTGAACCAACACTCAAACCATGTGCTACAGCATTCAGTATTAATCCAGCCAAAATATAAAACCAGCCAACGGAATTGAAGTAATACCAGTAAACTTTTTTACCAACCTATAAAGTTGTATGGATTTACAGATCGTTTGCCCCTATAAGGAATCATTATTTTATTTAAAACTGAATTATTTACTTGTCCTGTTTCAGTCGTTTCGTCTTCAATAATCTTCTCCCCCATGTTTTTATTCGCTAATTCGTTTATTGTACTGAAACGTCGCGAAGATGTCTTAGAAATTTGACTACTCACAGAGTTTAACCTGTACCATGAAATTAACAAATTAGAAGATTTTCTTATCATCTAATCATGTCTTTAGGAATACCCTTTGGATGTTGTTTGGATTCTGACCTTTGCGAGGAACGTCTTTTTTCTGTGTGAGATTCAGTAGAACTATTCGAAGTTCTCGGTTTTGCCTTCTGTTCCACTTGTCCCACTGCTGATTCTAAATGGTGTTTGATTTCCTCAAAGTCTTCAGATAAATCCTCTTCCTCAACTGGAAATAACGTAAAACGCTATCAACACAAATTCGTGGTTTATCTATAGACAAATTTGAGCTGAAACAAACATTCTTTCAAGTGCTCCATCAAAAACTCTGCGAAAGCGCCTTTTTTGTCGAGCAGTTCCTTGTAGGTCCCACTTTCCGAAATTTCCCCGTCTTTCATGACGATGATTTTATCCACTTGGGGCAAATACGCGAGTCCATGCGTCACGAGAATTCGCGTTTTTTGGCTGAGCATGCCTTTGGGGCCAATCAAATTTTCGAAAATGTGTTTCCCAACGTGAGAATCGACGGCGCTCAAAGGGTCGTCCAACAAATACACTTGGGCGTCGTTGTAGGCTGCTCTCGCCAAAGAAATTCTCTGTTTTTGGCCTCCTGAGAGATTGATTCCTTTTTCACCAATTTCTGTTTTGTCTCCAGCAGATAGCATTTCCAAATCGGGTTTGAGAGCGCAAGAATCCAACACTTGATCGTACAAAGATTTTTCAAGCTTTTTTCCGAACAGTATGTTGCCTTGCACTGTCTCGTTTTGAATGAATGCTTGCTGGGAAACGTAGGCAATCGATCCCTGAAAATGAGCAACAACTGTCAATTCATGTCAGAAATTGACAATAGTCCATTTGTTTAGTACCTCAGTATTTGCTGAACCACCAATTTTTTGCATTTCCCCGAGTACAGCTGACAATAAAGAACTTTTTCCGGATCCAACTTTTCCAACGATAGCTACAAGCTGACCAGACTGAACTTGGAAACTTATGTTTTTCAGAGCAGGGCTCTCTGTTTCAATCTCATCCCAATAAAAAGACGCATTTTTGAGAGTGATCGAAGATGCTGTGGGAAACGTGGAAAATACAGTAGAATTAAAAACAGTTTCTACAAATAGGCAAATCATAGAAAATACAGTTTTACTTTTATTGAAATCGTGATGCACGTTATCCATATCCAGGTCTTCCATGTTCAAGAATTTATTTATTCGTCTCGTCGAAACAAAGATCTAAACAAAAATTCCTATTGTTTAAAATTTTAAGGTTATTCATGTATCGCCATGTCACATCTCCGGTCAACCCTCACCTCGACAAGATAATTTATCGAAAACGGCAACATTATAAACGGACTCCTCAATATATTGAACAAGCTCAGAGATACAAAAGCAGTTGCGCTGTCGAGAACATTTTTCTCGTCGATGGAAACGTAAATTGCGAAAGTTGCCAAAGAAACCTGTACACGAAAAAAAATTACAAGTCAAGCCGGCGCTTCAGGCAGAATAAGACTCAGAACTATTCATGTCGGTAAAATAGGTTCCCGACATATGTTTACCGACAGGCTCAAGTTAGGTTTATTTTGTATAGTTTTACAATGAACGGCGCCCAGGTCCAAATAAGCGCAAACGTAGCTCCAACGTAAGCTTCTGCGTTCATGACCTTGATCTCCTTCTTCCTTATCTTCATGATTTCCTCTTGAAACGAAGGTTCCCACGCATGTAATAAAAATGTAATGTTTACTTTTGAGTAATATGGACTATACTGTTTTTATAATGTTGTTATCACGTACATATAATTTCAAAACTTTTATTCCATTCAAAACCTCGCTCGTCATTTTCATTCTCTTGTCCCTGTTTTTCATTTGCTTCACGTACAAAGTGGTTTGCTTTTTTACGAAAACCGAGTTTATGGGTATGAGCAAAATCATGACAGCCAATCCCGCCAATGTTGCGACGCCCAAAATTTCCCATAAAAAGTAAAGGCACAGGATTATTTCCACGGGCGCCATCCAAGCTGGGTTTACGTACTGCAATTCGCTGAATCTTTGGGCGTCGACGGACAGCAAATTCACGATTTCCCCGACGGTAAATTCTTTTCTCGCTGAATGTGACATGCGCAGGGCTTTTTTGAAAATTGCTGAAGTTAGGGCGGTTTGAATTCGTAGCCCCACGAGGGTAAATCCGTTGTTGAATTGACCTGTTAGAATATTTTGTAGAAGCGAAATCACGAGGAGTAAGACAGCGTAAAAATGGCCTTTCCATGTTGGTTCTTGTTCTGGAGTATAGTTGATCAAGAGCCTGTGAATAGAGAGAAGTTTTTTATAAACAGTTATTGAATAAAATTTGAAGATTGTATATTTTATAACCCAAGTATTTTTGGACTGAAGAAATTCATCACGTCTGTTATGAGGTAGAGTAAGGCAGAAAACAGAAAAGTTGGCCCAAATACTCGAAAAAGACACCAAAATAATGAAGTGTCCTTCTTTTTTCGTTTTTTGTTGAAGTCGATTGCTGAGGAAATGGTTTTGAATTTTGCTTCTGTTTCCTGTGAACTGAAATTGATTTTTTTTTCATCATAAATTTTGTGCGATTTTTCTATCATTTATAATCAATGTTAATGCACTACAACTTTTTTATTTTTACTAAAAATAATCAACCATTTCATCCTCATTTAAGAATAAGTTTGAACCCCAAAAACCACTTTTGCGTACACGCCTACCATCAGCAATAAATCAATCGACAATTTTGTGCATGGTCAAAACGGAATGAAGGGTAATAAGTTCAAGTGCATTACTCGCGGTATTCATATACACAACACACAAGGGTTAATTCCCATTTAACCAAAGTGACGATTTTTCACAAGACTCAATAAAAGTGTTTCATGTGACCCTGAGATTTCCAGATGTGACTGATCGTCCATTTTTTTGATGATTTACGGCCAATAAAAATGCCAATTTCAGCAGAGTACATCAAGTTAATTTTACACCATTTTTTATTCAACAAGTATTTCTAGACTTATCACAGTAATTAATTTTTTCGGATTTAAAATTATTTCAATAAAATAGGGAATTATTTCTTAACAATTTACAAAATTTTCTGAAACTCCAAATTTTTTATTTCCAAAAACTTTATTATAATATGAAAATAAAATATCCAAAAATACCACGCAAAAATTGATCAATTATGAATTTCTTGGTTTTGAATTTTGAATTTTTAACAAATAACATTTCTCAAAGTTATATTATGATCTGGATTATTTTTAAAAATGTGTATTACACTACTATAATTTTACGAAATTAAAAATTTTTTCACGGTGTACAAAATTTTTTAACATTATTTGAAATTCAACAAATTATCCGAATTTTATAATATTAACGACAATCTGGAGAATTATACCAATGCTTTTTCATTTTCTTTATATTTTAACAATAATAATCGAAAAAAGTTCATTAAATTGGTGTTTAATAATTTTTCGTTATTTTTTAAAACTTCAAAGTTTCTGAATTTTTTTCATAAAATTAAAAAAAAACCCATACACTTTTCCAAAAAACATGATTATGATCATAATTTACAAAACTTATGAATAATGTCTGTAATTCTTCGAATTACTTAGAAAACTATTGACTATTTGAATTTGTTAATTTAAATTTCATAATTATTATTCATAATTATAGAATTATAATTTATAATTATATAATAATTATTATACTATTTGGCTTATTATCATTATTATAATTATTGTATTGTATTATTACTATAATTATTATATTATATTATTCAAACAAATCATTTGATTTGTTTATGAGGAAAATGAATTTTTTCAAAAAGTCACTAAAAACTTCATTTAACAATAACTTGACAAAAAAATTTTTTTTTTACTTTTCTCGAATCATTATGATGATAGTAAACTACCATTTTTTCAACATTTCGATGAAAAAAAATTAGTTATTTTTTGGTGGTTTTTCCAGGAATTCTGACCCAATTACTACATTATATTATTATTATAATAATAATTATATTATAATTATTATAGGTAGTTATTATAATTATCATTTTATATATTTTTCATTATTATCATTTATAGTTATCGAATTTCATAATTATCATTTTTTCATAATGATAGTTTGTTAGTTAAAATAAAGTAATTTATAAAAATTTCAAAATTGTGAAATTTTAAACATAATACAAAATATCCAAGATTTGAGTTAGACTAAAATAATAAGAAAATTGGGACATTAAATTAGATGTACATAAAAATCTTTGCTCATTGTTGTTTCCTACCCTTTTTTTGAAAACTTACGACCAATGAAATTGCGTCCCTTTCGAGCAATATTTTTCAAAACTAGGCACTATCTCTTTAGCAGAATCTTCAGGATTCAAAGACCACAAATCTGTTGTTTCTATGGGCTTTCTGAATCCTTTCCAAGCCATTGCATCGAACCTGCAATAGTACATTACACAGCTAGAGTAGAATTTTTTTTTTACGAATCTATTAAATTTGTCGTTAAGGATATTTTGCTTAACAACATGAGTAAATTGGAAAATAAATAAATAATTTATGGTATTTTTATTAAAAACCGTACCAGAAAAATGTGAGACGAGAAGGAAACGACGCATTTTGTTCTGGAGATGGTTTTTCAACCTGATTCACATCCCAAATAACAATTAAGGTTTGAATTCAGAAAAATAGAAATATTTTTAATTACTACCGGTAAATATTCGGAATATTCTGGCTCCGGGTCCGCGAAAAAATTTATTATAAACATTGCAATAACGGCAAAGTAATAAATGAAGAAGGATATATTTGGGTATGTTGGATCTTCCTGAAAAATCAAGTGAATTTCGTTAAACTTTGAAAAGTGTTGATTTTTTTTTATGTACTTACATTTCGTATGAAATAACTTCTGAATTGTACCATTCCGCAAATTGTAAGTAAGAACCAAAAAATGAAAAGCACTCCAGAAGTCTGAATTCCATATTTTTTGTTGTAAAAGAGAATTATGATCGCTATGATCTGAAAAAATTATTGCAAAAGAGATTGAAATGTGGAATAATATGTGAATCTGGATCACAATAATTTACAACTTTAAATTTTTCGAGATTTTATCAAAGTTTCGCCAATTTAACCTTAGATAAAGCTAATGACGTTGATCCAGAAAGATACCTTTTATCGGTTACAAAAATGACAAAATCTTGATCAATGTCCTGAATCAATTATTCCATATTTGGTCAATTCCAAACAAATCATTGTCAATAATTCTGCATTTTTCTTTTTTTTTTTCATTAAATTTTGATCTAGCGCCTTAAAAATATATTTTCCAGACAACTTAGCCCTAGCAAAGTATGGGGTCAGCACTTTTGATGACCAACTGCTGACCAACTGCTGACCAGGCGATTTTTCATAGAAAAATCAGTATTTTGATGAAAAAATAAATT
>JAPYZL010199105.1:2008-20669 GCA_030522825.1 Platygaster orseoliae | reverse complement strand
ATTACCTGTACTGCGTCAGTGGCATTTTTGTTGGCAATATCAGCAGCGTAACATTTGGCAATGCTAGCAAGAATCGAGCCGGATGGGTCGTTATTATCGATGGCCCATGCAGATCTCATCCACGCGAGTCTCGTGGTTTCGACTCCAATCATCATGTCAGCTAGCATGAAAGCTACAGCATGATGTTCGGCGATTGGTTTGTTGAAAGTTTTGCGTTCCAAAGCATACTTTGTAGCTTCATCTATAGCTCTCTACGCCAAACCAGTCACTCTGGTTGCCACCTTTTAGAGAATTTCAAAGTTTATTTTTGTCATATCCGTGGAAAATAAATATATAGCTATAATTAAGTATTTTAGAAATGGAACAATGAAATTTTGTGATTTAGAATTTTTAAATCCAAGTTCGATTCTGAAAATATTGCAATTGACAAATTTAATAATGTTTTACCTATGAGAAAAATTTGCATCTGATGAACCGAAATTGAAATCCAAAAAATTAAAACTGTAATTCCACACAGTTGAAATTTTGAACATGTATTTTCAAAATTTACGGTTGTCGATTATGTCGACATTTCGAAAATGTGTAAATATTTCATTTTCAGGAATAAAAAATATAAAGCGTTGGATTCAAAATTCTTATAATCTTTAAAATGTTCTAAACGATAGATTTTGAAAATAACAAATGATTCCAATTCCAAATACAACATCATTTGAGATATTTCATTGTAATTGCAGATTTAAATTCTAAAATCAGATCGTTTTTTCTTATAATTTGTCCAAAAAAATCTTGGAAAAACTAGAAAAAAATTTTTTCAAAAATTACTCATCATAGGTCTCGTTTTATCAAAGGTTTCCAGCGCTATTTAAAAGCCAACACCTTCTCGCAAAAAATTCTCAGGTGGCACGCGAACGTCCTCAAAACTGATCATTCTCGTATCAGATGCTCGCTGCCTCATATTGATTCCTACAAAAATCAATTTCCAAGTGTTTAAAATTACCCAAAAAATATACCGAATTTGTTTATTAATTAATTAATTATTACTTAACAATAAAATTTGTCTATTAATCATTAAAAAAAATAAATGATAATAATTTTATTATTATTATTTAAATAAAATTAAACTAATAATTATAAACCTTGCGATCCTGAGCTACTCCTGGCGTATCACGATCAACGACGAATGCTTTACTTGTCGGGGCTTTTGGATCTGGGTTCGTCCCCGCCAACACGAAATACCTAAAATTTACCATGGTCATTCCGAAAATGATTAAAGTTGATAAACAATTCTTTAATTCACTCTAACATTCGTTTTACCAATTTGCTACGCCACCATTTGTTATCCACATTTTTGTACCATTGAGGACCCACTCGTTTCCCTTTTTTTCAGCTTTAGTCTTGATGCCAGCAACGTCTGAACGGTCTGAACCAGCGCCTGGTTCAGTAACGCAATAAAAGCCTGAATAAATTCAATTCCAGTGATTAATAATAATTTTTATTCAACGCCGTGAAGTAATAGCTCGTTTCCCCCACGCTTGTATCTCATAAAATTCGCATTTCTTTACTTTGTTGAATAAAATATCGTCCTCAACTAGTGTGGAAACTTTTTCCTAACGAATCTGAGGGTTGCAACTCGAGCCGAAGACGAGCGTTGCAACCCTCAGATTCGTTAGAAAAAACTTTTCCACGCCAGTTAAGGAATATACTATTATTGAACACAGTGTAGAAAAGGCCACTTTTCCACACATTGTTGAATAAAATCTAGTCCTTAAAAGTTAAAAGAATATTTTATGATTTTATTATGGATTTTCATATAGATTTCCATAACTCGATACTCAAGATCTGAAGATTATAAAAGTCTTCGAATTTTTACAAATTTTTGAGAAAATAGTATGTACATTTAAACTATTCCATGGACTTCTAGAATTTTCGTAATATATTCTGGTATTTTCATAAATTTTGAATATTTCTATGGATTGCCCTAAAGATTTATAGAAGTGTTATAAAATTGAAAGGTTCAGAGATTTTTAGTGTTGATACATTAAAAAAAAAAAAACAGATTTCCAATACTTCAATTTTTTTTTGGTATTTTCCAGTATTTTCATATTTTTCTGTAGATTTAAAAATTTGATGCTTCAGAAAATCTATTATTCTTCATTATTGTTATTTTTGAGTGAGTGAAATGGAAGAACTCTGAATCTCGTTAACTTTGAGAAATAACATAGAACTATTTTGTGTCCTCTAGATTTCAGCGAGTACATTTTTAATAGTTTTCACTGATTTTTATGATTTTTTATTATTATTTTCATCGATAATTAAATTTTTTTAGTTAAATAGTTTAACTAGAAATATGAGAAATAATAATCACCGTTTTTTGTGGAATGTGACTGTTGTGGAGCCCAATATTCCAAGCTTTTTTGATGAGATCCCAAGGATACTCTCTACTGTTATCGTATTTAGCAGCATTTGGTGTGATTTCTTTCTTCGCGAATTTTATCGTGAGATCTTGTAAATCTCGTTGGGTTTCCGACAAATCTGCATCAATAATTGTTCGCTCAATTATGATTCATGAATGTAAAAATATCCTAATTCTTGATGATTTTTATGAAAATTTCGGCTTTTTTTATAAAAATTTTATAGAATGGATTTATATAAAAATTTTATAATTGATTTTTATAAAAATTTATAATTGATTTTTATAAAAACTTTTGTATTTGTGATTTTTGAAAGATTTTATAAATGATGATTTTTATAAAAACGTTATCGATTTTTATAAAAATGTTATGATTGATGATTTTTATGAAAATTTTGTCTTGTTTCATAAAAATCAAAATCACTAGAAATTTTCGATGTCGATCTGTTGGTTTTAAATGTGTATATATGAATGAAAGTTTTTCTTGAATTAAAATTGTTTGAATTCAATCTTATAAATTTTTATAAAAAATTAGTATAAGGTTTTTATAAGAATCAAAATCACTAGGTTTAAAACATAATACCAAAAAGTTCAAATTCTCCAGTATAAAATAAAAAAATTTTATATTCACCAATTATTTCAGATTAGGATTCTAAGAATTCTCCTTTAACATTTTTGAACAGAAAACAAAAATTTATTCATGTATTATTGATTTCTTCATTTTTTAAATTAAATTCCAAATTTCATCAAATTATATAAATTTAATGGTGTTAATATGAGAACACTTCGAATCCAAAAACGTAACATTTTATTAAAAGTTTCTTGTGCAATATATTTATACTTCCTTATCATTTTTTGTAAACATTCATAACTCTTGAATTCAAGGTTGAAAAAAATCACAAATTAGGAAATATAGTATAATTTCAACGATTTTTAATAAAAATCCATATATTTCTCACATTTTTCGAGAAAATAAAATAACACTTTTATCCCACGGAAATGTTCTCACTGTCCAAAAAAAGTTCGTAATTTTCCTATAAAATATAGAAATAATCAATTCATATTGGGCTATGCAAAAAATGTAATGAAAATATATAATTTTTTATATTCCTCAGTACATGCTAAAAATTTAATATACCTTACGAGAAAATTACTCAAATTTTTTTTGACAGTTACGTCGCTGTTTTAACCATGAAGAAATCAAATTAGAAAACAAACCTTTAGTGCTAAAGTTACTGATCAATAAAAAAGTACAAAAACATAAATAATTGGATATGGCAAATACATCGTCAGTCTATTGTTCTATTCGTATAATATTAGACACACAATTAAAAAAATATTTTTACTCCAAGTAAAAGTAAAAAATACTTAGGAACAGAATTATCGTTAACTACACTTTCGCAGAAAAATATATTCATGAACAGCGCCATGGTTTTTTTCATCGTTTTCGGCACTTATCGGTTTTTATCGAGCATTTGAATCATCGGTGAGATTCTAAGAATATAGAAAATCACGCGTCATTAATTTCATCATCATTTTTTGAAGTCGTAGGTTGCTCATCTTCAGAATTAGACGCGGTTTTCGAATCTTGCGCCTCCTTTTGATTATTAATCTTGAAATATTTTAACAACGAGACCGGAGAGTCTTTTTTCGATTTTCCCGGCTCCATGGATTTCGCTCGTTTTGTATTGTTATTCACAGGTGTCTTTAAGTCTGAAGGTTTTTCCACAGACGATTTTGCTTTTTCTTGGCGCAATTTAGTTAACCAATCAACGCAGTTCTCTTTGCATTTCATTGGAGATCTTTCCAACAAATGCGGAGCTGTGCCGTCAATAACGAAATTTGGGAGATTGGACGTCGGGGAAAATGGCATCTGGAATTTTTACAATAATTATTTATTGCTGAACGTGTTTGAATTTGATGATAAATTATGTGAAATATTATTGTATCATTAAAAAAAAGGGAATGTAAAAACGTAAAAAATTGCTTTTAGTTTTAGAAGCTTCCGAATTTCAAATTTATTATTCCATATATATTTTTGTTCTTTGCCTGATTTTTTGCTCACTTTGTAATCATTGAGAGACGAAACGCTCGCATTTCCATCGGATTTGTATCCACTTGGAATTTCGTCCGCGACATTCATGAACAATCTTCGAGGGCCACGAAGTTCTATATGCGGTCTTTTGCTAACAGATTCTTCGTTTTCGTCAATCGGGGAAAGAACGCTAGTGTTTCTGCTTTCGGATATTAAATCTGAATTCATGTCTTCAAAGGTTCGTTTAAGTGAGCTTGGGTTACCTAGAACAAAAATAATTCATGTCTTTATTATCTTTGACAAAGCTAAAAATGGGTAGGACACCACAATATCGAAAACGTAATAACTAAAGATTTTTATGTCCAAATTTTTTTTATTATTTGACTCTAACTTAAATCTTTGAATAGTGTGTAGTATGTGTAAATTTTTAAAATTTTGAAAAAATTAAAAAACTAAAATTTTTCTAAACAGTCGATAATTTTATGAGTAGACAATATAAATTTTGTATATTATTATCATTACATTTTTTTTTTTGAAGGGTATGGTTTTTTTTAAATTTAATGAAAAAATTTCAAAAACTTGAAAGTATTAAAAAATTATTATTAGTTACAAAAATTTTATTGAATTTTTTTCGATTATTATTGTTAAAATATAAAGAAAATGAAAAAGCATTGCGATAATACTCGCGATTGTTGTAAATTCTATAAAATTTGAAGAATTCGTTGAATTTCAGATAATTTTGATAAACTTTGTACATCGTTAAAAAATTGTTAAATTCTGAAAAATTACAGAAACCGTTTAATACACTAGATTTTTAAATATCAAAAAAGTTTTATTAAACGGATTGACTCTTAAGTTCTTGAAATTTTAAAAATAATTTACAGCAATAATTTACAGCTTAATTTATTTTACTATTTTACAGCTATTTTACAGCATATTTTACATTTTAATTTATTTTACTATTTTACAGCATAATTAACAGCTTTGTAACTTTGAGAAATGTTAGGTATTCATTTAAAATTTTATTATTATATTTTATATTATATGTATTATATTGAAAAATTATTGTAAGTTACAGAAATTTCATATTACAATATAACATTTATGATAACATAGTATTTATATTATAACATATTATAACATAAGATAACTTTGAGAAATGTTAGGTATTCGTTAAAAATTTTATTATTATATTATTTTATATTATATTATAACATAAGATAACTTTGAGAAATGTTAGGCATTCATTAAAAACTTTATTATTATATTATATTGAAAAAATATTATAAGTTACAGAAATTTTAATGAATTTTTTTCGATTATTACTGTTAAAATATAGAGAAAATGAAAAAGCATTGAAATAATTCTCCAGATTGTTGAAAATTCTATAAAATTCAAATAATTTGTTGAATTTCAGGTAATGTTAATAAACTTTGTACATCGTGAAAAATTTTTTAATTCCGAAAAATTACAGAAACCGTGTAATATACTACATTTTCAAATATCAAAAAATGTTTTATGATACGGATATAGTCTAAAATTTTTGAAATTTTAAAAATAATTCAGAACATAATATAACTTCGAGAAATGTTAGGTATTTGTAAGAAATTTTATTCGTTTGGTTAAACCAGAATTTGATATTTGATCTATTTTTGCGTGGTATTTTTGGGTATTTCATTTTCATATCATTATCAAGTTTTCTGAAATCAAAAATTGATCCTCGCACAAAGATGTTATATTATTAAAAAAATTCAGTTAAAATTGGGAGTTTTAAAAAATTTCCACAAATTATGTAAATTGTTAAAAATTACGACAATGTCCAAGAACTACAATTTGTAAGCTTTTTTCCTTGTTTTAATTTTTTTAACATAAATTAAAAAATGTTTTGTAGTTTTGCACTTTACACGTTTCATTTTTATTTCTTGCTTATTATATTGTAAAATGCGTTTTTCACAAATATATCTCAAAATGTTATATATAAACAATATTTGCATAAACTGGTAGAATTTGGTTTCATAATATTTTTTGGACATTACTGTACCCAATCCTAAAAATGTTCATATCAATCATTCCAATTTCAAGACTGCAAATTGCATTTTTTCGATCGAACAAGTTATTACATTTTTCTCAAAACTATAAAAACACTTCAAGAGCAGTATTTCTGAATTTTTTCATACCTGAAGTATTTCCCGTACTTGGTGTTAAATCCTGACGAATCCTTGAATCTCTCGTAGTCGGAGTGGTTTCCGAATTCGGTAATTTGGCAGCCAAAAATTGGACAGGCTCGGCCCTACCTCGAATTTCTGTCTCTTCATTAACGACTTCTTTTTCATCGCCTATTCGCCATATTCTACAAGTCGTGTCGTCTGCACAGGTTATAATCTAATGGAAATGAAAAAATTGAAATATATCAAAATAACATGTATTTAAAAATCTACTTATTGCACATTTTTATAAATTTTAAGATCGTTAGATTTTCTATTTAAGAAAAACATTTTTGAAATATCTTGTGATATTTATA
Source organism: Platygaster orseoliae (assembly GCA_030522825.1). Taxonomy (NCBI): domain Eukaryota; kingdom Metazoa; phylum Arthropoda; class Insecta; order Hymenoptera; family Platygastridae; genus Platygaster; species Platygaster orseoliae. Next base: position 13,703 of record JAPYZL010199105.1, on the reverse strand, counting down.
AAAAATATTTTATAAATTTCAATAAATTTATAATTAAGTAGAGTAAAAATATGCATACAAAAATGTCATTATATGCTGATATAATTATATGATAGTATATAATTTAAATTAAATATTAATTAATTAGACAATTTATTAATTTGATTGAAAATAAGTAAAATACAATTTAGTGATATGTGTGAATTTTTGAATAAATATATGCGCGATATATATACTCATTTGTGACATGAATATCTGCATGATACACTAATTCGTGCCATGAATATATGCAAAATAAACATGCAATATGCAAATGCATATAAATTCTTACTCTACTAGTGAATTTAAAAAAATTATTACATTGGTTAAATTTCCATTATTAAATAATAATAATGTTTTTTAATAAATGGTAAAAAGGAGAAGATAATAGGGAAAAAACTCACTTTGGTTTGCCCAACGGGACACCAATTCACACAAGTAACTTCTTGGCTATGCCCTTTCAGTCTCAGTAATGGAGGCCCAGGCTGTTTGACACCCCAAATATATGCAAACTCATCAGTTGAGCCACTTATAATATATTTACCATCAGGGCTCAGGCACGTCCTCACGTAATATGATTTGTTCATGTGCCCAAAATATTCGGCAACTTGAAAAATACATTAATTTTCAGTTCAAACATTATTTAATTATTATGTTATAATTATGTTACTTTTAGTTTTTTGTCCTTTTTTAAAATTAATTTTAGATTAAATTATCAAAATTAAAAAGTTCTAAGTATTAATTTTTTTAGATTTTGAAGTAATCGAATTTATTGTTTATCCATGGAATTGAAAGAAAGAAAGAAAAAAATAATAACAAAAATATTAAGGTCTAGTGAATAATAATTTTACATACTTGGTAGGGAATCATCTGACGAACTGTTATAAGCCGATATAATTCCATTTGTGGAACTGGCATACACAGTGATTCCAAAAGGACATACAATTAACGATGAAAATCCTGGTTTTTGGTTGCAATCCGAGTTCAGAACGTATTTTGCTACTGGTCTCTTTTTACATGTCATGTAGTTTTTTCTCAGATCCCAAGCTTTGATCGAGCTGAAAAAAGTTGAAATGATTTATTTCAGATCAATATAGATTAATTTTGAGCAATGAATTTCCAAAAAAATAAACAATTATACACATAAATGCACATAATACGTCATGCACTTTTTAGACATTTTTACTCCCCTCCTCTTCCCACAAACGTCACGTCACATTTGCATAATTAATGTTTTCAGAGGATAACTTTTAATTATTCACAAATATTGAAGATTCATTGAACAATTGTTTTGCTCACTCAAAAATAACAATAATCCATATTTCAGGAGATTTTTCTTCAAGGAAATTCTAATTATTAATGTTTAGCTATAATCATGTAGGAAATAAAAATTTGAAAAATTGTTATAATGTAGGGACTGATAAAAAAAAAAACAAAAAAAAAAAACAAGAATTTACCAAAATTCTAAAAATCTAAATAGACATTAATAGAAATAGAATATAATCTTTTGGATCATACAGACTCCGAAGAAATAGTAGAAGTAATAGAATTCTATGAAAAAACTATTCTCTGAAAAATCTGAACAAATGCTTACAATCTCCAAAACTACAATTTTTTGAGTATCAAATTATGAAAAATGTATGAAGCAATGTATAAAAGTTTTAGAAAATGATACAATATTTATTGAACTTTAAAAAAATAAAAAGCACAAGAGATCTTTAAAATATTTATAATCATGGAGACGCAATTTTCCCAGAAATCTATAAAACAATCTGCAAAATACTAAAAATCTAAAAAAAATTGCTAGAAAATCCTTTACATTTCAATAAATACTAAAAAACATGTTAGAAATACTAGGAATCGTTTAATAATCAATAACTATGTAAAGATAATTTATTCAAATATTTATATAACCTCAAATCCTAGAACATGCAATTCTTGGAATACATATGAATATAGGAAAAAAAGCACTGAAAGTATATAAAAAAGTTACTGTTTTTTAAAAAATTAATTAAAATAATCACAATCTTTGAATTGTCAATATAATAGTATCAAATTCTAGAAATACACTACCGTGCAAAAGTATAAGGGCATCATCGAAAAAATCTATTTTTTTGAGTATGCAATTGTTTTTTATTGTGTCCAACAGAATTTTATGATTGAGTCTTGCATATAAACTATAAAATAGACTTTTTTGCGATGATTTACATACATTTGCAATAAATGAGCTAATTATTATTAGTCAAAATGATAGAATTATAAAGGAACCAAATATTTTTATTTTTAAGTAGCATCTTTTTGCACTGTAAAATAAATTATTTATTTTTATGAAAAATTTATTCATATTAATTGATATCTATTGAATTTATTGTTCTAATATATTTTAATAAATAAGCGCATGTATTATTCGGTAATTTTTAATATTTTCATACAAAGTTTGCATGTAATGAACATACAACCATAATAAAATAGTGTATTACCTAGTTTTTATAGAAAATTTAATTATAAATTGCTGTTTAACACAATAAAAAAACAATCACAAACCCAGAAAAATTTTTTTCTTATCGGAATAATTGACTAAACATATTGACACAAAAAGGCATTCATACACAAAGAGAACTGGTTTGGTTACGGCAACCATTGATTTCGTAAAACATGGATCTACCAAAGTTTTGGGTACTACAACCAAAGTTTTTGTAATAGCAACTAATTCTCAATTTTGATGACTGATACTTAGGTTGAAATAAACAATAATTTGGTTATCATACCTAAAGTTTTGGTTGTACTACCCAAAACTTTGGTGAGCTCATATTTTACTAAATCAATGGTTGCTGTAACCAAACCATTTCTCCCTGTGCACAACTAAGAATCGTTGATTATAGTTTCTGGATAGTTTTTTATGCATACCCATCGCCTGCAGCACAGGACAAAAGCGTGTGTTCATCCAAAAAAGCCAAGCTGGTCACACTAGAGGCTTTTGATGCGTTTTTTTTCCTATATCTCTTTGAAGCTAACTCATAACAATGGGCGTCTTCGATACTATTATCTGGTCTGCCTTGTTCTCCCTGATTTGCACGAACATCCCAAATCATGATTATGCCATTTCTGGATCCAGTCGCGAAAATATCTAATAGAAAAAATGTCCATTCTTCAATAATGGAAAAATTTGCGTTGATTCCTAGTAAGATTGAATTTTCACATTTTTATGCAGTTAAGATAATAATGTTTGTATTTTCTATTGAATAAAAAATAATATAACAAAAAAAATGGGGAAAATGATTTTTTCTTAAATCTCACATCTTAACTCTGATAATCTAGTTAATTGAAATCTAAAAACTATAGGAATAACAAACTTATTAATATTGCAAAACATCTGTTTTTGACACAAAATACCATCAACTGCTGGAAATATACCTTTATTTTCAGGTGCAAATACTGCAGTTTTAACACTCCTTTGATGTCCAACGAATTCCCGAATTTTTGTAGGTTCAGGAGTTGTAACGTCGAACAATTGTGCAGAGTGATCTGCAGATACTGTCAGTAATTTCGATTCTTTTGGCATCCACGCGATGTCAAAAATCACATTGTTGTGGGCCTGAATTATATTCAAATCCATAAGTTTTGTTATTATTTTAAAAAACTTCATTGATTTTATAGAACTTCACTTATTTTCAAGACAATAAATCAGCTTTCACCGAAGAATGAAAAATTTTTTTTTCAGAGTTTTTGAAATCCAGAAAAGTTGATAGCAAAGTATTATTATTATGTTTTTAATATTGAATATTTTTATTATTTAATATTTAATAATAATAATTTAATATTACTGTGTTTTTAAATTAATGTTATGAATTTTCTAATTGAACTAACAAATTTGAATTTTGAACGACATTGGAGGAAGTTTATTAAATTTTGTTAATTTATTGTTATAAAAAAAAACCTCAAAAGTTGCTATATTCCTCAATTCTTGACAATCATCATGGATTCTTTGAAGGCCAACATGTCCATCTTCATCTGCTAAAGCCAAAAAATTTTCGAGTCCTGGAGTTGTGCAAAACTCAGTAGCAAGAATTGGTATAGATGCCTCTTGCGATTGGATTACCCCTGTATAAACTTCTTTTCGGTGGCATCTCAATTGACTCAAAGCAACTTTGTAATCTTCGAAAAAACCTGAAACAGGCAGAAAGAACAAAAATAAGAAAATAGAAAACTTTTTCTCAAATATAAATAAAATGGTAATGAACTATAAATGAAGTAGGACACCACAATGTTCAAACCGTAATGACCAAAGATTTTTATGTCCAGATTTTCGTATTATTTTAGTCAAAATTCAATCTTTCAATATTTTTTATTATGTTTGAAATTTCAAAATTTTTTTCAATTAAAAAAATAAAAATTTTCTGAAGAGTTAATCATTTTATAAGTAGACAGTATAAATTTTGTATATTATAATTATTTTTATATTTTTTGGAAAAGTGCATGGTTCTTTTTTATTTTATGAAAAATTTTCAGAAACATGGAAGTATTGAAAAATTACGGAAAATTATTATGAGTTACACAAATTTCAATGAATTTTTTTGATTATTGTTGTTAAAATATAAAGAAAGTGAAAAGCATTGGGATAATTCTCCAGATTGTTATAAATTTAATATACAAATTTTCTGATTATTTTAGTTTTTATTAAATCCTTGAATAATTTTTATTATGTTTGGAATTTTAAAATGTTGAAAAAATTAAAAAGCTGAAGATTTTCTAAATAGTCGATAATTTTATAAGTAGACAATATAAATTTTGTATATTGTGATCATTATAATACTTTTTGGAAAATAAAAAAAAAGAAGTGTATGGTTTTTTTTAAAGTGATGAAAAATGTCAGAAACTTGAAAGTATTAAAAAACTATTATGAGTTACACTTATTTGGATGAATTTTTTTTGATGATTATTGTTAAAATATAAAGAAGATGAAAAAGCATTGGGATAATTCTCGAGATTCTCGTAAACTCTATAAAGTTCTAATAATTTGTTAAATTTCAGATAATGTTAATAAACTTAGTACACCGTAAAAAATTTTTAAATTCTGAAAACTTACAGAAACCATGTAATATACTACGTTTTTAAATATCAAAAAATGTTTCATCATAAGGATACAATCTAAAAATTTTGAACTTTTAAAAACAATTTAGAGCATAATATAACTTTAAAAAATATTAGGTATTTGTTAAAACTTTTATTATTATATTATATTGTGTATTATATATAGATTATACTGAAAAATTGCCATAAGTTACAGAAATTTTATGTTATAACACAACATATTATTGTAACATAGTATAATATAATTATAATTATATTATAACATAATATAGTTTTGAAAAATGTTAGGGCTTCGTCAAAAATTTTATTATTATATTAAATTATATTTATATTATATGATAATAAATATGATATATTATATTAAAAAATTATAATAAGTTACAGTAATTTTAATGAATTTTTGTCAATTATTACTGTTAAAATATAAAGAAAATGAAGAAGCATTGCAATAATTATTTATCAATAATTATTTATCATTACAATAATTCTCCAGATTGTTGTAAATTCTATAAAATTCAAATAATTTGTTGAATTTCAGATAATGTTAATAAACTTTATACATCGTGAAAAATTTTTAAATTCCAAAAAATTACAGAAACCATGTAATATACATTTTTAAATATCAAAAAATGTTTTATCAAACGAATACAGTCTTAAATTTTTTAAATTTAAAAAATAATTTAGAGCATAATATAACTTTGAAAAATTTCAGGTATTTGTTCAAAATTTTAATGGTTCCCTTAAACTAGAATTTAATAATTGATTGATTTTCACGTAGTATTTTTAGGTATTTCATTTTCAAATCATCATCAAGTTTTTTGAAATCAAAAATTGATCCTCGCACAAAAATATAATATAATTGTAAAAACTGAATTAAGATTTGAAGTTTCAAAATATTTCCACAAATTTTGTAAATTGTTAAAAATTACCACAATGTTCAAGAACTACAATTTGTAAGTTTTTTTCCCTTGTTTTCATTTTTTTTACGTAAATTGAAAAAATGTTTGTAGAGTTTTGCATTCTACACATTTAAAAAACTTTTTTTCTTATACTATTGTAAATATGTTATTCACAAAAAGATCTCAAACATGTCATATGAGCGGTTGAGAGCAAAAGACAAACTAGTAAGAGACAAAGATGGAATTGCCACTTAATTTGTCTCTTACAAGTTTCTTTTTTGCTCTCAACCGCTCATATGTTAACAATATTTCCTAAAATTAGTAGAATTTGGTTTCATAATATTTTTTGGACATCATATAATTTACTGGGCATAACATACTATTTTACCTAACAGAAATTACGAATTCCATTTTTATTAGTGAAATGTACATATTTACTTTTTTTTAATTCAATTTCTGTGAGAAATACAAAACAAAAGTCATATTTTACTATTAAAAATGAATTTCTCAATTTCTTATGACTGAAATAATGTTAATTTCAGACATAAAATATGAATTTACCTAAAGTAAATATTATTTCTATGAAATGGATATTATTTTAAATATTGATTTTTCAATATTGGTTCCAAAGCTCGATAATAATAACTCGATAACTGGGAATATTAAGTAAATAAAAAAAAAAAAAAACATTCAAATGTAAAAAACTAAATTTACATACATAATTGTTGATCATTGAAATAAACGGTTGAGAGCAAAAGACAAACTAGTAAAAGACTGAAAATATGCAGTTGCTAATTTATCTGTGAGCTTACTAGTTTCTCTTTTGCTCTCAACCGCTCAAATGATAGTTTTACTACTTTTAAAATATAATGAATTACACTCAACGAGATATCTTGATACATGTAGGAATGTAAAAATAAATTATTTAGATTACACTTCAAGTCTGACATGTACATGAACAAATTGAATTTTGGTTTCGTTGTAAGTGAATAAAAAAATCGATGGTTTGAACATGAAAATTATTCAAAAAATACAATACACAAAATTTTTATAAAATATATATAATTTCATATAAATTATATTTATTATAATATGTAATTAGTAATATTTATTTTTTTCATTTTCATATACATATTTTATTAATTTATTATGTATGAATTTTTATTATGTATTTTATTATATAATACGTAATTAGTGATATTTATTTATGGTTCATATTTATATACATTTTTCATGAATTTATTATGTATGAATTTTTATTATATATTTTAGGTTGTATATTTTTATAAATATATTATTATTTGAGTAATAAAATAATACAGAAACAATTTTTTTTACCGAATTCTTATATCGAGATTGTACAGTAAAAAATCATTTATATAATATATACATAAGTTAAATAACATATATATAATAATTATCAATATATAATAATAATTAATAGAAATAAGTTTAAAAATACATATTTACCAATATTTTGATAACTACTCACTAAACAAAAAAAAACCATAATTTTTGCAAAAAATGTCAAAAAATAAATAACAAAAAATCTTCAAATAAAATAAAATCACAACTTTGATAAAATAAGAATATTATTAATATTAAGACGCGTAAAATGTTTTTTTTTCCAAAATTACTGAACAGATTTGTGATCAAGATCATGATTTTATTGCGGTGCAAATAATTATTTATAATTGTTTTATTTACCGAATCCTTTTTCTCTCCGAAGGAATGAATCAATAAGACTCATTTTCGGTGCGTTGATAAATTAACTACAAAATTTGCACTTTGTTTTTTATTGAGTTAGTGAATAATCGGCAATTAACTTGTCACAACATTACAATTTTGCAACTTTTTGCAACCACACTTACGCATATGAACATTGAAAGTGTCACTGTGTACACGTATTGACAGTGTCAATTTTACACGTAAACATAAGCCATGTGACATAGAATACATAATCTACATAAGTTGAAAAGTTGAGAATTTTTAGGTTACCTACAGTCGGTATGGTTTTTTTGTTCTGCGCATGTGCCGTAATCGAAATCTCAATCCCGCGTATTTCAAATACGAATCTCCGAGTAAATGACATATGTATCAATTTATTTATTGCATGGCATTCCAATGGGAAACAATAATTGCAATGACGTTTTAGAAAATTCACAACAATTGAAAAGTATTCCGTTAAGAAAGAAGTCATATTTTATTTTTATTGGATTAATATTTGTATTTAAAAAAAGAGAATGTACATTAAATTCAAACAGTTACCAAAATAATTTATTATAGTGCATTTTATTATATTATTTTGCTTTTTACGTGTTTTATAATATCTAAAAATATCGAAAGTATAATTCGTAAAATTAGTATACCTGTATCCATAGTAACTACTTTTGTTGACTGGATAGGAAATGATTTAAATTCTATTATTGTTTGAAAATCAAACCCATTGTCTCAAAAAACAATAAAAATGGAGCATTCTTTTAGCGTCCAGGAAATAAAAAATCTTCAAAAATTACTTGATGTACCGGAAAATGATACGGATTCCGAAGACGATCTTCCTCAGCAGGGACTGAAAAAATTAGGTAAATTGCACGTAGTCTTTTAATTTTTCGAGTGAGAATACGGCAATTCAAATTGTAGAGTGAAAAAGAGGATTTTCCAGTTTATTTCGAGTGAAATTTGTATTCGAAAGTATTAACTGCAGCCCAATCGGCACGAAAGCTTTTCAAAAATCAGACAATGTTTCAAGAATCTGACAGTATGCTTTCGTTTGTAATATTTCACTAGTAAAATTGCTGAAACCTTCATGTAAGGTTAATAAAAAAAATGTAATGAACGTTATTGTATGAACGTTTTTGATTGCTTTTAACTGAAACGTTTTAATTAGAAACAAAACAAAAAAATTGAAACATTTCATATCCTTTAAAAACTTCTATGTTGAAACATTTTGGCAATGTTTGTTTTGTAAGATATCTGACTCATTTCATACGAAATGTTTCAGTAATGCTTATTTCAGATAGATTCTGACATCTTCCATTCAAAATGTTTCAATTGAAACATTTTAAAAACGTTATTTTGAAAAATTTTCTTTGACCTTCTTTAAACATGTATAAAACGTTTCAGTAATGTTTCTTTTGAAAGTTGTCTGCAAACTTTTATCCGAAATTTTTCAAATGTAATTTTTGAAACGAAAAAAGATGCAATGTATCTATTAGGAATATATTTTGTGAGCGTTCTGAAAGATGTATGAAACATTTTCAAAAGATATGCGAAAGCTTTTGAAAGGTTTTTAAAGGCTTTTTAAAACCTTAATTCTGAAACTCTGGCGGACATTGTAGATTTTAGGAAGACTTTTGAAAACTTTCTGAAAGATGCAATATTTCAAACGAAAGCTCTTATAAATGTTTCTGAAAGGTTATGTGGCGATTGGGAGGATTCTCAATCGAAAAAATTGAGATATTAAAATAATAGTATATTTCTTCACTGCTAGCGTGAAAAAGTTTTTTTTAACGAATCTGAGAGTTGCATCGCGATCCGAAGGCGAGCGCTGTAATCAGATAAGTTAAGTTGGAAAAGTGTCTTTTTCCCCACGGCGTTGAATAAATAAAATAATCACATATGGATTTCATATTCAAGACTTTGATTTTTAAGGAGTTACTTTATCGAAATGGAAGGAAAATTAATTTTTTTAAAAATTATTTCAAAAAAAGAGAACTGTTGAATATTGCACTTCAACGAAAATTTTTGTCTCTTAAACGTATACTATATGATAAACATATCACGATTTCAATAATAATAAATTATTGAAATTGTTATTAAATTGTAAGTTGTACATTTTTTAATTTATGTACTCACACGGCAAAAAAGTAACCTTTCAGAAAGCTTTCCGAGATCTCGAAAATTTCGAGCTCTAGAAAAGTTCAAAATTTAATGTCCTCACGTAACTTTACAAAAAGATTGCTAAAGGTTTCTGAAACTTTTCCAAACCTTTTACTGTAAATCTTTCTGTTGAAAGGTTTCAGAAACCTTCAGTAATCTTTTTGTAAACTTACGTGCTGACAATTCGTTATGATTAAGCATTTATTCATTTGCAGGTTTTACAAGTTTGATAACTTATTGTCGTTTATTTTATGTTAGGTAAAAATGACGTAAAATGCCCAAAAAATGTCGAAGAACACGAAGAGTCGAAGAAAAACACGGAAATTGGAGATGATGATATATGGGATCCTTCAGAGATCAAAGCAAATGAAATTGAAATTTTGGAGGATTCTCGTGAAGTTCCTGAATATGAAATGAAATTCAAACAAAATGTTGGCATAGAAGATGTTTTCTTTGGAGTGAGTAAAATTTCAAACTTTTCATACTTTGATGCAATAAGAAATGTCTGAGAAAATGAAAATTTTCGATATTATTTGAAAGCTCGATAATTTTGTTAAATATAAAACAATTCCGGTATAATTAGAACATGTTATCGAATCAATATATTGAAATTTAAATTAAAAAAAGTTTTGGAAAGCTTTTCAGAGTTTTTTCATAAAAAGGCTATTACCGTTGTACTGTGATTCTTTCAACCGTTTATGAAAAACTTATTTCGTAAATATGTAGGGCAAAGATAGAAATTTTCTCTATGTAAACCTTTTGTCTTAAACCTTTTATGTTTTAAATTACTTTAATTTTTCAAATTCTTATCTTTGAAAGAAATCTTTGTATTATATTTCTGGATATTTTTAAAAACAGTCATAAATTAATGTATAATGTATTCGAAAACACTGAAAAATTACGATAATTTTTTGTAAGGGAGCGTTCAAGTATTACATCACGCTGTTTTTTGGAATTTTTGAGCCCCCCCCCCCCGCGTACTGGTATCGTCTTCATAAGAGTTAACACAGAGCGTCACGTTTGGCCTGACTCCCCCCCCCCTCCCCCCTAGAGCGTGACGTAATACTTGAACGCTCCCTAATCAGGTTTTTGAGAATACCTTAAAAATTTGTTTTTTATTTGATGTTTGCTGAAAAAAATCTTTCCTTTCATAAATTTTTCATTGACATAATACACTTTTTAAAAAATCAAATTCTATTATGGGTAGGGGGGGGGGTAGCGATGGGCTCCACATTATTATTATTTAAATCTCTGTTGCGTTGCAAATATTAAAAATAACAGAAAAATGTTCTCCTTGACGACAAGCGTATTTTTATGATTGGCACAATAAAATTCAGATGGGTTTCAAGACGCCAGGAACAGCTTCGTGCGAGTGGCTTTTGGTGTCTGTCAAAATGCCATCCGAAAATCTCGAGAAAATTGCGCTGACGGTTGAAGCCGACAGTCTGGATCTTCGGAGTCCCAGGTTTTAAATCAATACCTATACCTAACAATTTAATGATTTGCAATTTCCTAGATATTATTTATTTTCTATTGCCATAATACGAGTAATTCATATCCACACGGAGAGAAATGGCTTGGTTACAGCAACCATTGATTTAGTAAAATATGGACCCACAAAAGTTTTGGGTTCTACAACCAAAACTTTGGTTATGACAACTAAAGCTTCTGTTATAGTAACTAATGCTCAATTTTCATGACTTCAAATGTTTAAGAATCTTCAATTCAATTCAATTCAATTCAATTCAATTCAATTCAATTCAATTCAATTCAATTCAATTCAATTCAATTCAATTCAATTCAATTCA